>CAJQUN010000879.1:0-157277 GCA_907163345.1 Haberlea rhodopensis
AGAAGTGACTGGGTTGAATGAGCAGTAGAACGTTCAAGCCCAACTTGATGAATCCCAAAGACGCCAACCTTTACAACAAGGAGTTGGAGGAACCCGTCGCAGCTCTGGAAGCATTTCTCGGGAAGTCGCCGAAGTTACTACTCAAGAAATGGAAGTAGTTAAGAAAAATTGGGAAGAATCAGAGGCAAGAGCTTCCCAATCCAAAGCCAGCTTCAAAGAAGATTCCTTAAGTCTTCTGAATTTATGGACTTCTGTGGTGAGAAAGCCTTTGTGTGATGTCCGGGGATTAACGGTGTTAATCCCGGTGTGGTATTATCATTGAGGGATTTTTAATTGTGGCAATTAGGAATTAATTGCGGTTTTGGGTCTCCCGAGGTTGTATAATCGGGCATTTGGGGTCGTTGGATCCAAAGGGTTGAGATTGTATTCTCATTTCGGTGGAAAACCTATGAGTTGGGTTTTCGGTGGGACTTGGAGTCCGGGTGCTTATGTTGGGAGCTGGTATGGGGATTTGGTGTTGGAGAGAGAGTTTTGAAACAGATGATTTTTAATGAATCATGATGTATTTGTGGAGGTATTGGTGTGTTGGGATATTTTTGCAATATATACCCGTTGGACTCGGGATTCCGTCATTCGGAATCCATTTCTCTCCCCCCCCTCTCTCTCTATCGATCCAAACCCTTCTCCCCCATTTCCCTCTTCTCCCTTGATGGGAAATTTGATGGTAACTTGGCTCGGGAGCCGGTTTTCTCGAAGATAATCAGGTATTAATCTTCCCCTCGTCATTGGCTTCGATTTGATAGTAGTATGATAGCTTTTGGTTGAGGTTTTGGTTGACTATGGGTTTTGGGACTTTTTTGGTTAAAATCCTATGTTGAGTTTTTAAAGTTTTTAATGGCTTTAAATGTTGTATTTGAAGTGTTGGTGGAGTATGGGGTGTTGATTTTGAGTTTGGGTGTGAAAAACACCATGGAAGCTCGAAATTTTTGGAAAATCGCAGGTGGCGATCGATCGTCGAGGTGGGCGATCGATCGCGACGAGCAGTCCAATTTTTGAAGGCGATGAACAGTGCTGGCGATCGATCACGAGGTCTCGGCGATCGATCGCGAGGATTGGCGATCGATTGCGAGAAGGCACTGGTTGGCCACTGGAGTGTGGCGATCGATCGCGGTAAATGTGGCGATCGATCGCCACCCGAAGGAAAGTGTTTTTTTTGGAAATTTTGGAAAATGTCGGGATTTTGGAGCCGAGGTTTAAAGGGGCCATTTTCGGGGCAATGTCTACATTCCAATGAGAATGCTATACTTTTAAAATAGATTGGTTGAGGCCAAAGTTTAATAAAACGAAATTCCTGGTTGAATTCTTGGTTATCTTTTAAACTTGTTAAATGGTATATTTTGGGTATTATGCATGCTTAGCCGGGGGGCTTTTATTTTGGTAATCGTCACGGATTGACGATATGATTGGAGCTATGAACGTGCTTGGGCACGTGGTTGCATGCTTATGTTTGATTGTGAATTATTTGTGTTTTAGCACATATTTCTCGAGGCATGGAACTCAAGCAAGGTTTGGCTTGGACTAAGGAGACTTAATGTACGTAGGACGTACGAGCATAGCCTATTATAGTAATGCAACTGTAAAATGCATGGTGTATGATAATTGTATTAAACGGGTATTGGAACATATGGTGTGTGGTGATTACATTATATGGTCATGGAAATATGTGGCATGTGGTAATTGCGTCGGATAGGTATTGAAATGCATGGTGCATGACATTTGCTATAAATGGATAACGATATGCATGGTAAATGGTAATTGTGTCAAATGGTTGCACATTGGGAACCATACGGTGCCGCTTTTGAGCGAGCAATGATTTGGGATGCTGTCGCCGTTGAGCGACCATCGGTTATGACGCCGCTAGTGTTGAGCGTGCGCGGGGTTTATAATGCCGCTATTGTGGAGCGAGCAATAAAATAGGAACATGGAATCATTAAACCGATTTATGTGATATTTACGGTCTTTTATATAATGATTTTACCCTATTGATTATGGAACTGGCATAACATGACGATATTAGTTAATCTATGTGGCGATTAACTGGCTTTGGAATTTGATGAGTTTGGTTATTTTGAGAACATGGACAATACAGGGGATCCCGGATGAGGGTGTTACCATCCAGGGAGTATCATTTAAATTATGACATTTACATTTTGTAAATTATGAATTGCAATATTATGATTATTGGATTGGTGGCATTGATATGCTCACCCCGTGTGGGGGCTGTCTCTGTTGGGGCAGGTATTACAGGTGTAGCAGCGGCTTTGGAATTGAGCCCGGGCTGTTGATTTGAGGTACTTCCAGGATCGATGTACCAGAGCTGGTTGGATAGGCACATAGATCCAGAGTTGAGATCGAGTTGTGCTTGGGAAGGTGCTTCCAGGGTCGAAGCACCAGTAACGGTATCCAGTAGAGTGTTTTTATACATTAGATACACGTGTGATTCATTGGGTGCTCTTACGTGAGTACATTTTACGTGTATATGGAATGTATAAATGGGCTACGGTTCTTCTCTATTCATTTATGGTTTGCATGCAATTAAATATGAAATTGCTAAATGAACTAAGAGCATATTAGTGTATTATGAGGGTGCATGTTATATGAATAATCTTGGTTGGGGAATATGAATATTATGTGGATTGAATGCAAGAAATTTTCTGGATAGCATATGGTGTTGCACTTGCATATGGTTTTCCCCATGATAGTATGATTATATGCACTAATGGTATGTCTTAATACACTAATAACGGGTTAAGGGTACGGGGGTCCTTACACTTTGGGTATTTGGAGATCGGATTCAAGGGATGTATTGCTCAATTCAAAGAGGCATGATATCCTCCGGAAGGAACTTCTTCCGATTTTCTAGATTTTGATCGTGCTCTCCAAAACCTTCCTCCTGATGCTTGAGATGACCCTATCTTGTAATACTCGTTGTAGGGACGGATAATGCTTGGATTTTCATATTTTCATTGTAATTATTTAAGACAAGTATCCGATGTTGAGCTATGAACATGTTTTCTATTTGTATCAATCTAAAATTTGATAGTTCTGTTACTACTCTTAATGCTCAAATTATTATGAAATGATTAATCACTGAACACCATCTGATTGTTAATCAAGATTTGTAAAGTCCTTTTGTTTTAAGAAGTCGACCAAACTAGTGAAATTTGGACCTCGGGCATAACTCGTATAGCTGCACTGAGACTCCTAAAGTCTTCTTGTCTTTAGAGGTCAGACGAGCTCGTGAAGCTCGGACCTTGGATATCGCTTGTAAAGCTTTATTAAGACTCGTAAAGTCTTTTTGTCTTTGGAGGTTGGACGAGCTCGTGAAGCTCGGCTCTTGGATATAGCTTGTAAAGCTTTATTGAGACTCGTAAAGTCTTTTTATCTTTGGAGGTCGGACGAGCTTGTGAAGCTCGGTCCTTGGATATAGCTTGTAAAGCTTTATTGAGACTCGTAAAGTCTTTTTATCTTTGGAGGTCGGACGAGCTCGTGAAGCTCGGACCTTGGATATAGCTTGTAAAGCTTTATTGAGACTCGTAAAGTCTTTTTATCTTTGGAGGTCGGACGAGCTCGTGAAGCTCGGACCTTGGATATAGCTTGTAAAGCTTTATTGAGACTCGTAAAGTCTTTTTATCTTTGGAGGTCGGACGAGCTGATGAAGCTCGGACCTTGGATATAAATTGTAAAACTTTATTGAGACTCGTAAAGTCTTTTTCTCTTTGGAGGTCGGACGAGCTCGTGAAGCTCGGACCTTGGATATAGCTTGTAAAGCTTTATTGAGACTCGTAAAGTCTTTTTATCTTTGGAGGTCGGACGAGCTTGTGAAGCTCGGACCTTGGATATAGCTTGTAAAGCTTTATTGAGACTCGTAAAGTCTTTTTCTCTTTGGAGGTCGGACGAGCTCGTGAAGCTCGGACCTTGGATATAGCTTGTAAAGCTATTTTTAACAATCGTCTCTTGAAGAAAATACTTCATTTTTCTTGTATTATCAAAGTAAGAGCAAGAATTTATTACATCATAAAAAGAAAAGAAAAACAATACTAAGCATAGTATTTACGAAGGTGATAAGCATTCCATAGCCTCTTTAGCACTTTTCCTTCCATGTCTTTTAGATAGTAAGCACCTGAACTCAATTTTTCAACCACCTTGTAAGGACCTTCCCATCTTGGATCTAATTTCCTGATCTCCACATCCTGCACTTTCTTTAAAACCAAGTCACCTACTTGAAAACTCCTTTGGACGACCCGTCGATTATAAGCCCTTGTTACCCGACCCCTGTAAGCTTCCATTTGAAGAGCAGCTGCTTCCCTTGCTTCTTCTATAAGATCAAGGTCAATAGACCTTTTTTCGTTATTTGACTCATCATAATGGATTATTCTGCATGAATGAGCTCCAATTTCTACTGGAAGGACCGCTTCATTTCCATATACTAAGCTGAAAGGAGTTTCGCCGGTTCCTGTCCTGGAAGTGGTTCTGTAAGACCATAAAACACTGGGGAGTTCCTCCACCCAGTTTCCCTTAGCTCTTCCCAATATGGCTCTGAGAGACTGCACCAAAGATCTGTTCGTAACTTCTACTTGGCCGTTACTTTGAGGGTAAGCTACTGAGGTGAAGGCCTGTTGTATTTTCATCTCCTCGCACCATGCTTTCATCAAGGAGCCTTGAAATTGCCTCCCATTATCGGAGATTAACTTTCTTGGTACCCCAAACCTGCAAACAATATTTTGCCATAGAAAATCTAATATTTTCTGTTCTGTAATCTTAGCGACAACTTCAGCCTCTACCCATTTAGAGAAATAATCGATAGCTACAATTAGGAATTTCTTTTGTGCTGGTGCTAATGGGAAAGGACCAACGATGTCAATTCCCCATTGGTCGAAAGGACATGCAGCTACAATTGCTTTCATCATAGCAGCAGGTTGGAGTTGAAGCTGGGCATGTCGTTGACAACTATCACATGTTCTGACAAGAGTTGCGGCATCTTTTTGAATAGTTGGCCAAAAATAACCAGCCAGGACAACCTTCCTGGCTAGTGATAATGACCCGAGATGATTACCACAACACCCCTCATGGATCTCTTTTAGTACATAATCCGAGTCCTTCGGACCCAAGCATCTGAGTAGAGGTCGGGAGAAAGACCTCATATATAATATTCCTTCTAAGAGCAAAAAACGCAGACATCTTTGCTTTAATCTGTATGCTTTTTTAGGATCACTTGGCATGGTACCCTTTTGTAGGAAATCCAAAATATCAGCCCTCCAATCTTCTTCCTCTAACTCAGGAGATTGAGGAACGGAGAAAGGACTTAACTCGATCTGTGATATGACTTCCCGATCTTTCCATCTGTATAATGAGCTTGCCATTTTAGCTAAGCTATCAGCCTTGTCATTTTCTGCTCTAGGAATTTGTTCAAAAATTGTTTCTACAAAGAAATCTTTAGCCTTTTCAATTGTCCGAGCATATTTGACAAGGTTTTCGTTTTTTTATGTCGTAAACACCATTCATTTGTTGGGACACCAACTGGGAGTCAGAGAAGATATGGATCCTAGTAGCTCCAACATTTCTAGCTGCTCGCATGCCTGCTAAAACAACCTCATATTCTGCTTCATTGTTGGAAGCTCGGAATTCCAACCTAACTGCTATCTTGATTTCATCTCCTCGGGGAGATATTAAGATTACTCCCACTCCACTGCCTTCCTTAGAGGAAGATCCATCCACATAGATCTTCCAAATCTCTCCCTGCTCAGGCCTTGTGGTTTCAACAATAAAATCGGCCAGAGCTTGAGCTTTAATGGCTACTCGAGGTTCATAATTTATGTCATACTCTCCTAGCTCGGTTGTCCATTTCACGAGTCGTCCTGATACTTCAGCTCGATTTAATATTCTTCCCAACAGGCTGTTGGTTAGTACTGATATCGGATGTGAAAGAAAATATGGTCTTAACCGTCGAGCTGTCATTACCAATATCAGAGCTAACTTTTCAATCTCTATATATCGTATCTCTGGTCCCTTCAACGCATGAGATGTGTAATATATAGGTTGTTGGATAGTATCTTCTTGCCTGATGAGCACCGAGCTGATGGCCTCCTCTGTTGCTGACAAATAAACAAATAAACGCTCTCTTATCTTTGGCTTGGTTAAGATCGGGAGCTCGGCCAAATATTTCTTAAGGTCTTCAAATGCAGCTCCGCATCTTTCATCCCATTCAAACTTCTTGGCCCTTCGAAGGACTTGAAAAAATGGCAAACTCTGATGAGCTGATCTTGATATAAAACGAGAAAGTGCCACAATCCGACCTGTCAATCTTTGTACTTCTTGTAGATTTTTAGGAGGTAACATGGATTGCACAGCTTGTACTTTTTCTGGATTAGCTTCAATCCCCCTTTCTGTTACGATATAACCCAGAAACTTTCCACTTTTCACCCCAAAGAGGCATTTTTGGGGATTTAGCTTTAAGTTGAACGATCGTAACGTTGAGAATGTCTCTGTGAGATCTGGGATGAGGTCATCTCCCAACTTTGATTTTACTAAAATATCATCCACATAGACCTCTATGTTCCTTCCTATTTGTGCCGTGAATACCTTATCCATGAGCCTTTGATACGTAGCTCCCGCATTTTTTAATCCAAAAGGCATTACTACATAACAAAATGTCCCATCTGAGGTAATGAAACTTACTTTATCTTGATCTTCTCGGGCCAATGGGATCTGATGATATCCCTGGTAGGCATCCATGAAACACAAATATTGATGTCCCGCTGTAGAGTCCACCAATTGATCAATCCGTGGCAAAGGGTAGCAATCCTTAGGGCATGCCTTGTTAAGATCCCTAAAGTCGACACACATTCTCCATTTTCCTGAACTCTTGGGCACCAGGACCACATTTGATAACCAAGTTGGGAATTGTACTTCACGGATATGTCCTGCTCGGAGCAACTCTTCTACCTATTTTCTAATTAGCTTATCCTTCTCTGTGCCGAAGTGCCGCTTCTTTTGCTTTACAGGTTTTGCACCAGTAAGGATGTTAAGGCGATGCTGCATAATAGTAGGATTTATGCATCCGACCTCCCGAGCTGACCATGCGAATACGTCCTCATGAGATTTTAGGAACACAATTAACCTTATGCGGACCTCCTGGCTTAAGTCTTTAGCGATCTTAACCATTTTTAGGGGAGAACTGAGCTCCACTAAATCAGGTTCATCATCCGTGCCTTCGGGAGTTAACATTTTCGGACTTTGCTCTGGGAACTTTCCTCCTGCTATTGTACTAACCTGGAATTTTGATCTCTTGCTCTCCTCTTTTACCTCACTCAGATAGCAATTTCGAGCAGTCTTTTGATCTCCTTGTAGTACACCTACCTCCGTGCCAGATGGAAATTTTAATTTTTGGTGATAGGTAGAAGAAATAGCACGAAAATCCTTCATAGCAGGTCGGCCAATTATACCATTATATGAAGAGGAGCATCCACTACTGTGAAGTCAATCATTTTTGTAACTCTTCTGGAATCTTTCCCCATTGACAAAGGGAGGGTTATTTGACCCATAGGCTTAATAGCGTGCCCTGTGAAGCCGTAGAGAGGTGTCATGATCGGTTCAAAGCAGAAACCTTCTATCTGCATTTGATCCAAAGTTTCTTTGAACAACACATTAACTGAGCTTCCAGTGTCAACAAATATCCGAGCTATATCATAATTTGCGATGGTAACTGTTACTACCAAGGCGTCGGTGTGTGGTGCAACAACTCCTCTTAGATCACTGGGTCCAAAAGATATTACCGGGTCAGATTTGAGACTGACCTCCTTTACTATCTCCAAGCACTCTAATCTCCGTCCATGCATTTTGCGGGCTCGACCAGAATCTCCATCTGTTGCTCCTCCTGAAATCATGTGTATAACTCCTCGGGTTGGATTATTGTGCTCCTGTTCCCTTCTTCCTTTGTCATTTCTTTTTGGCGAAATTTCCCAACCTCGATGATGAGGTTGGTTATCTTGCCTGGCTTCTCGTTTATTATTTTCCCAACCTTGATTTCTTCCTCCCTGTCTGGAGTGTAAGGTTCTGGCCTTGTGGTTAGTATCGCTTTAATCTGAGGATCCCCTTGAATGATCCTCTCGACCTCTTCCTCCAACCTTTGACATTCATTGGTCAAATGTCCGTACTCCCTATGAAATCTACAATATTTTTCCGAGGGAGGTAAGCGAGGTCCTTTTTCTGCCTTCTTTGGTCTTTCTAGTCTCCTCTTTTCATCGCAAAACTCCATGGCCTTCTCTAAACTCATTGTCAAGGGAGTGCGAGTTAAAAGCTGTCCTCTAACTCTGCCATGATCATCACTCCTTTCAATAGCCTTTTCTTTCCTGATTCCATCCTTTCTCTCCTTATTTCTGGCTTCATTTCTATCCTCCTTTGTTTCTGTGCATCCTCCAGGTTAACATATTTCTCGGATCGGCCAAGGAGATCATCATAACTCCGAGGAGGCTTTTTGACTAATGATTTAAAAAACTCCCCCGCCTTCAATCCCTGAGTGAATGCATTGATGAGGACATCAGCAGTGGCAGTAGGTACCTCCAATGCTATATTGTTAAATCTTTGCACAAACTCTCTCAGGGACTCTTGCTCTTGCTGCTTGGTAGTGAAAAGATTCAAAGAGATTTTTTGATACCTCTTGCTACTAGCGAATTGGTTCGGGAAAATAGAACTGAAGTCTTCAAAATTACGAATGGTATTTGGCTTGAGAAAGTTAAACCATTGTTGAGCCGACCTTATGAGTGTTGTTAAAAATACTCGACACTTGACCCCATCTGAATACCGATGTAATAACGCGGCATTCTCGAACCTCCCAAGATGTTCCTCAGGATCAGTGCTCCCATCGTATTCCCCAACCATGGGCTGTCGTAAATTCGGAGGAAGATCTTCTCTCAAGATTGGAGGGGAAAAAGGATTCTCTCGTCGAGATGTCGACACTCTTTCTCCCCTTTGTTGTCCCAATCTTCGTATCTCTTCCCATACCATTTCCATTTGATTTGATATCATAGGGTCAACCGTAGGTTGATCAGCAATTAACTGCTCTGGTTCAAATTGCTGAGTTCTCGAGTTCACGGGAGGAGGCTGACGGGGTGGATTGTTATGACAGGGTGGTATCTGGTTTCCCCTTACCGCCATATCCACTGTCTGAGCTATGTATTGAGCCAATGGCTCCAAAGTGAGATCTCCTACCCTTCTGTTTACTGAAGGTATCTGATCTCCCGATTCTGGGGGAATATTTTCAGGATTTTCTGGTGATTCGAGAGGATTTCTCCCCTCGGAGGCTCTCCTTCTTCCGCGTCCTCTTCTTCCTAACGCCATATCCACGCCTTAGCTCGAACGAGTTTCCCACAGACGGCGCCAATTGATGCTCCCTAAAAGGGTGATGATTTGCAAAGTATCAATGATGAGTTAAATGACCTCTCTTTATGCTCTTCAATGGACTGAATAACAAGATATAAATCCTGAATGACCTGTTAGGATATGAAATAAGTGTTAGAAGGGTGCCGGAAGATTTTTCCGGCGTGTCCCCTCCGACGCTCAAGTCAGATGACGGGAAATATGGGGGGAAAATCGTAATAGAATAGCTGATGTATGTAGGCGTGTATAAGCAAAAAAGCATACCTGAAATCCTGTATCAACGCTCTATTTATAGTGTTTACCTTGTGAAGATACACCTTAATGCAGTAAGGCCACGATATACACTATTCCCGGGGTTCCAGGGTACGTGTACCCACTAATAAAGCCGTTATTTATTTCCACTTCCTGAAATCTCGGGACGTGCTTGATTAATGTGGACTTGGTCAAATCCTTACTAGAGACAAGAAGTCAAGAGCTTTCCAGGTTAATGAGCATCATTGCTGACAGATTATGTAGGAGCTTCGAGAATTAGGTCTTCTTATTAGGTCGGTAGGTTAGAACCAGCGTTGAATGATCTTCATTTCATCCTAAGCAGGTCGGGAGATCGGCAGGTTAGAACCGATGTTGAATGATCTTCATTTTAACCCAAGCAGGTCGGGAGATTGGTAGGTTAGAACCAGCGTTGAATGATCTTCATTTTAACCCAAGCAGGTCGGGAGATCGGTAGGTTAGAACCAATGTTGGCTGATCTTCAGTTTATCCCAAGAAGGTCGGGAGGTCGGTCAAGTAAAATAAGGTGAGGTAGTATCATTCTATTGCCGAGTATCAAATGGGGATGGGTGAATCAACAGAAGTGGATAGCATCAAAATTGGTGAAGCAATTAATGCCTGAAGTACGTGTAGAAGTTCTATATACATGGCTGCTTTTGTCCACTCTCTACATTTACTAATAAAGTTGTGGAAAGAAGACAACATTGCGGTGACAATGGTGGAGTGGGTTATGGAAGAGGGTGTGTTGGAGGAGGTGGTAGATGCGATGATGGGGGAGGAGGTAATGTTGGAGGCGATGGAGGAAGAGGTGTGAATGTGGAGGTGATTGAGTAGGTGGCGGATAAGGGGTGAGGGATGAGGTGGTGTAACAGATGGAGAAGGTAAATGATATAAAGATTGTATATATAATATATATGCATCGTCGATTTTCTCCCAAACTCCAGCTGCATTTGACCTCTAGTTGTTGGACTTGTTGTGTGTGAATAGTTGTCAATTTTTTCCCCAAACCCGTCTGCGTAATAAATATTTTTGCAAAGCAAGTTGCAGATTTATTTTTACCCCTTTCGTGTATTCCCGTTGTGGAAAGAAGGTGGTGAGATAAATTAGAGCATACAGCCTGCCCAATTTCTAACCAACTAATATACCACTTTGGTTTTTTATTTAATTTAAAGTGTGATTTACAATTCAAGTATTTTTTTATGTTTCATTTATCATTTATTTCGATTACACTTGAAGTCGAATTTCAACTACATGCACCAAACTATCGTTGCATGTAAATTACATGCACCGATGCTTTCAACTTAATCAGTCGGTGCATGTAAATTATATGCACCCGAGTCTATCGGTGCATGTAAATTACATGAACCGATAAACTCGGATATTGTCTTCAACAAAAAATATAGATACATACACCAATGATTTTGATCTTACCCTCTTTTTAGAGCCTATTACTAGGGGTGGGTGTGGGTCGGGTTTTAACGGGTTCGGGTATCCTACTATCGGGTACCATATATATCGGATAGGAAAAATAAATACCCGATCGTAACCCGATGTGGTCGGGTACCCGAAACATATCGGGTATCCGGTGGCGGGTACCCAATAAATCTGATAAATTATTAATGGAACAATTCAAAACAACTCTTTATACCTTTTTTATACAATTAAGCCTAACAAAGTGCATATATGCATATAATAAAACACTCACGAACTAAAGTCTCAAATTTGGATAGAGATAACCTTTTTTTTTTAATGCAGGCCTATGAGGAATATACATTTTCTTTTCTACCTAGATTAGGGTTAATGGGCAAGTACCTGATCGGGTTACGGGTAGGATTTTTCCTACCCGAACCCAAGCCGATAAAAATAAATTCGGGTTCGAGTAATATCCCAACCCAATTTTTTAAAAAAATTACCCGACCCGATCGGGTTGGGTCGGGTATCGTATACCCACACCCAAATTTCCACCCCTACCTATTACCATAAGAAAATAACCATGGGGACAAAATCAGTGGAACAATTTTTTATCGTTGGATTTCGCACATGCATGATGTTGCGCTGTTGATCATGATCGCATCTCGTGATAGTGTTTGGTATCAATCTTTAATTTCAAGAAATTAAATTAAACAAAATGTAGCACCGATAGTATTAATAGAAAAATGAAGTGGACATGACTCTCGATCTTTGTTCCAACTTAAATGTAAGAACATGCGACTATGGGTTAGTGAAAATGAGAGAAGAAGTAACAGAAACCCAGATTTGCAAAGAGTGGAGGAACGATTTCGATGAAATGGTAGATAATGACTGGAAACTTTGAAAGTTTTCATCCTTGAAGATTTGGAAATGAATGACGAAGAGGCAAGATGAAAGTTGAAGACGAAACTTAAATAAAAGCTAAATATGTTGGTGGATTGAGCCGAAAAAAGTTTTACTCTTTGATACCGACACAATATTAACCCAATTAAATTTCTGCATTGAATATTACATTTCCCAATAGTATGTCATAATATTAAATAAAATATTTTTGAATTGTTCTATTGATATGTCACAAATAAGTCGATGCTACTGCTATATATTAAAATGAAAGATTATACCTATTAATTATAATAAACATGTGTGGTTTCAAGTATATTATATTTGAATTATTTTTCTTTTATCTTTTATTACTTCAATAAATTAATATTATAAAAAAACCACATAATTGTTTTGTTTGCTCATTATTCCAATTGGTTGATAATATACTATAATAAATTTTATAGTGAGATTTATTGCAACACATGAGTTGGTTTTTTGACAAAGTCATGTTAAGATTGGGCTTATATGTTGGATAATTGGGAAAGTCTATTGGGCCAGCTGATCAAGAACGTCTCGAATTCAATTCACTTTTTCTTAATAATTTCTTTTGATAAAATTCCACTTTAGGGTTCTTAAAAAGTAAAAAACAATCATAATTTCCCCCAAATTCAAGCTCAACTTATTTGGTATGGTCCCTCTTATTTAATAGCTTGCATTTCCAGAGCACGGTTGTTTGAATTTCAAGAACCAGATCCAGGTTGTTTGAATTCCAAGAACCAGATCCAGGACGCCATTTTCAGGATCCGATTTTCGCCATTCTCGAACAATCTCCTGGTTTCTTCATGAGATTTTGTTAGTATTGTTGCCAATATTCATTCCTCTGTTAATATGCGTTCTCAAATATTTCGTATCTGTTTAAGAGTGGAATGTATCACGTGTTTGAACATAATCTTCGACAATACGATGTGGATAAACGTGAGCTCAGATAAGCTGAGAAGATGGGGGAAGCTCTTCTTGATTGTTGTTTCGAGAGGGAGGCGAGGGCTCTCAGCTAATTCTGATGGTTCTATTCTCAGGTTTGTACATTTCGATAATTTTTAGTTACCTCCGTGGCATTGTGTTTGTACCGATGCTAGTTATGTGCAGACCAGTACTTTCTGGAAAAAAATCTATACATACCATGTTAAATTTACTTTTTGGATTACTTGTGGCTGCCCTTGTTTGCATTTTTTGGATACATTTCGTCTTATCAAGTGGTAGTTTGTTTCCCTCTTCTATGATTTTGGTAAGGAGTACTCTCTTACACAGGGGTGAAATTAGGATTTAAGAGTTCGATGGGCTAAATAAAACATATCATAATTGTAATATATATATCATAATTGTAATATATATAAACAATAAAACAAGAATAAAGATTTTTATTACTTCGACCCCTCAACGATAAAAAAACATCAATGTTATCTCAATCTCAGCGATAAATAAACATCTATATTATCTCAATTTCATCGTGATCTTAAATATTTCAATCACCTTTAATAGATTGTAGACAACTCTAAATAATCTATTCGACTTTTCGATTATAAAAAATTATTTTTGGTCATCGTAAAATATTTGGTATGGAAAACAATTTTAAAATTTAAGAATATTAGAAAATAATAGAATACTTGGTTATTGAAGCATTTTCATTATAGTTTATTTTCTGAAAAAAGTGAGCAATGAAATCAAAAGTAAAACATACAAAAACTTTGAATAACAAGTAAGTTTTATTTACTTTGGATAGGCTTTTGGGCTACTATATGATTATTAAACATCTAATGACCTGAAATTTTCTTAAAATATGCAAAATAAATTGCTAATGGGCCAAACTATATTATTAAAATTTAGTTGGCTAATATTTAACAGGTTAGACTTGGTCAAATGTATAAAATAAAATTTTTAATGGACCAAATTAAAAATATAGTGAGCTAGCCTAGATAATTATCATGTGTGTGGCCTATCTAAACGCTTATATTCTTGACGTTATATCGTGTTTTATGTATATCTCAGAAGTTTATCTCTTCCAACCCTTTTTCTATCTGCAAGTTAAAAATAATATTTTTTAAAACAGATTGTGCAGGAAGATATTGACCATGAACTATTTTTGGAGGCTGAATGGCAAAAATTAGAAGCTTAAGAGCAAAAGAAAAAGAAATTCAAATATGCTCACTATATCAGCTTTCAAATAGCCATCTCCCACTACTAAGTCCAAATAGCTTCCTCCCATCTACATTGCATAACTACAAGATCATAAATCTTTAGCCCCAATTAACCTACCAACTGAAATGCATACATCAACAAGAAGGAACACAGGGGCAAAAAATTTAGTTGGGCCCAGTCTAGCCCACTAAATTTTTGCCCCTGCTCTTACATGTCAACTTTGATGTCATATAAGGGTAAAAGATTGTAACTTGGTACAGCAGCAGCTACATCCTCGAGAATTCATAACATTGTGTTTCCTGCAGAACTATCTCTTGTGTTTACATATTCATGATCACTTGTTTGCATCTTATGTTGGGTATGCTCTGTATTGTCACACTTTTGATTTATCTCCAAGGTATGACATGCATTTGGGAACCAGCCACATATTAGGACATCATGATGATTTAGCAGCTTGTGTTGAATATTCTAAGGAAACAAATAAGAGATTGTGGCATGAATTGTTGATTATCTTATGCGCACTGCAATTACTTTGTTGTACCGAAAAATATTTCTGACACGAGTAGGATGTGAAGAGTCATTTACTATAAAGAGTGGTAATGAAATGTCTGAAATGGTTTATGGATTTTTTTAATTCTTGTGAGCCCGGTGATGACAATTGAATGTGAGGAAAAAGAAATTTCCTTCTTCAAATGCCTTACATTATACTTACTATAAAACCAACTAAACTTCCAAAGTGTTTATCCGTTAGTTATGTTTATTCAGTCCTAAAAGAAAGAATCAACATAAACTCACTTTGACGTGTGTGTATGTCAGATTGTCACTGATGGTTGGGATAAAAAAAGTTAAATTTTGGTATGTAAGCTCTTCAAGTTCTATTGGTCTCTTGACAAAGTTGCGTAAGTCATACTTATTAACTGATATCACTCTCTGGATTTTTTTTTCTTGTTGCTCTCAAATCGCAAGTTCATAAGTATGACTTACGCAACTTTGATCGAACTATCCAAATGAAACTATTCACATGGACATCCATGTAAAATGTGTCCGCTCAAACGTAGATTTGCAAGGTAGTGAATATTAGTTGTATTGACTCCTTAATTGAAATGCACACAATTACCTTTAGCTCTCCATTAACTCAAAAGTTACACACTTGAATGATTTTAAATTTTGGCATTTACTTTTTAGGAAGGAGGTAATTGTCAATAAATCTGAATTACAATACCAAACTTCATGCTCTTTCAATATAGCATTTATTCCATTATATAATATAAGATTACATGTCTAAGAATCAACCTAAGAATCCATAAGATTCTGCCAAATCTGCTAATTACCATCTATATTACAAATCAAATAAAATCATATCAAATATTACTATATCTATCCATATAATATCCTTGACACCCCTCCCCCCTCGTATTGATGCTGCCCGATCAAAAATCATTAATTTGTCAATCCAAATAAACCACCGCAGAAGAATCAACACCTAGTCGGGCAAATCCGTCGCAAACACTTGTGCAAAATACGTCTGCACCTCGACAAAAGTATAAACGCACAATACCTGTGCAAGGCCCGAACGACAACAACCGTGCAAGGCTAAAACACACAACTACCGTGCAAGGCTAAAACGCACAACAACCGTGTCAGGCTAAAACGCACAACTACCGTGCAAAGACACCGCAAATGCCCGGCAAAAGTACCGATCACCACACACATCAGAAGTGTTGTGGTCACCCAGGTCCCCAAAATCGAGCAGAAGCCACAAAACGAAGATTCCGCCCCAAGAATAAATGATGAAGAACATATCCAGCGTGCAGTAACAACAAATCGCGAAGGGAAAAAACAACAACAAAGAAACAGCGACCAATGGCTGCCGCCGGAAAGAAGGCGATTAAGCATGGGGGCAGAAGCCCAGTGCAGCCTGTAAACCCTAACTCCTCTTTTGTTTTAAACCGGCTCTGATACCATGTCAATAAATCTGACTCAATACCAAACTCCATGCTCTTTCAATAAAGCACTTATTCCATTATATAATATAAGATTACACGTCTAAAAATCAACCTAAGAATCCATAATATTCTGCCAAATCTGTTAATTATCATCTATATTACAAAATAATTTCATATCAAATATTACTATATCTATCTATAATCTCTCCCACATTCCTCATATTTTGATTCATTCTTAGATCCATTTTTAATGTTCTTGTGATTGAATCTCTGAATTGACATATTTATTTGATGTCGGGTCAACTGAAGGACGGGTTGATTTGGAACATTCTGTGTGGATCCAACTCAAAGATAGAGGGGCCAATATGAGTTTATGGTGTGCTGATAATCTATTCAGTGGGTTTACTGGATTTCATATAGTTGATTGGTAATTGATTGATGTATTATGCTGAGTTTGGTGAATTCTCAACCACATAAGTTTACGACCAGGGCTCTAAATTGCAAAAAGTTTGTTTACATATGCGGTTTCTTTGTGCAAGATATTTCAATGTTCAATGCATAGATTTATTTGGTGTCTCTTACCCTTTATTCTGTTTCCTTTGTTCCTTTCTTCGTAAGTTCCAAGGGTCTATGATGACATTATTATGGGTTCTCAACGGTTGAACCTATGTAAGAACCATTTGGAGTTTTGGACGATAAATATAATATAGGCAATCATTTATGATGGTAATGAAATCTAGTTTAGTGTTACAAGCAAGTAGATGCTACCTGAGCGGATATGTTGACTAGATTCCATATGCCAAAAAGTTTGAACTGAAAGCACATTTAATTGCCCTGCATTTTTTGACCATTCATTGTCTTGCGTGATGTGTTTAAGATACATTTCACTTGCGTTGAGCATCTTCAGATATACTTTCAGATGTCATCCAGAGGACAAAAAAGGATCACATCATCGTGAAACCATAAATGATATCGCATTTAATCCAGCGTATGTTTCTCTTTCATTTACAGTTTTGTCGTTAAACTTAATAATCTCACAAGAACAACTTTTTTCCTTTTCAGGATATGGTGCATTCATAACTGGTGAGAATGAAGGTCATGCCATGGTATGTGATGTTTTGAGCAAGAAACTGCTAATAGAGGCTAAATTTGATACATATCATTCATCAATTATTTTTATTTGAGCATCATATATGAAATGCCACAACTCTAGGAATAACTTCAAGATAATACAGTGGGGCACCTACTCCAACACAAGAGCCATTGGCATCACAGAAAGGGAAGCAAAGGCTGGTTAACAAGAACTGGGATGTGCATAATCGACAATATATCAGTTCTTGTTTCTTTCTTTCACTCTTCTACTTTCTCAATTTGAGAACATAGCTCAACAAGAGCCTTCTTGCTTCATCTATTAATTAACAGTATACTTAGCATTCCTAACAGTGAACCGACGAGAAAAACAACATCAACTCTCTCCACTGACGGTGGTAGTTCATCTGAACAACAATCCAGACAATCATTTTGGTGATCTTGATGCAACAGACATGAGAAATCTCAGAAGCGCAATAGAAATAAAGGCTGAACAAGAAAATCTCTATACACTTTATTTTACACTACAGGCTGAACAAGAAAATTTATATACAAAAGGCTTATCATTAAATTCTTAATAAAATTGAATTCCAATAAAAAGTATATGAACGAATGCAAACCAAGGAACAACCAGCAAGGGTTAAGTTCCATCACAGAAGTTCCATTGATAACCAGAGTTTCTAATTCAATTACCATTAACATAGTTTCTTCTATTTGTTATTTTTATTCTGTCTCTCATTGTAAATAACCAGTAATAGAGTTTAGGGCTGAATATCACGTAAGTAGGTGATCTGGAGTCAAAGGTCTTCAAATCTTTTGCAGTCCAGGAACGGATAAAATGTTTCAACCATAACATTGTGTTATCCTGCTAAAGTGCTGAGCACGAGTTTCGATTATGATAATTATGAAAACCAGAGAATGATGATCGAGGAAGGTACCTAAGGCATGGTTTAAATGATCCAAAGGGTTCCAAAACAAAAAGCATCCAAAACTCAATCCTTCCACGAATATTTTCGCATTTTCATAAGATTACATTTCCTCTTTGAAACTAATCTCTCAGTCAAAAATCAAATGTCCTCTTCAACTTTCTTCAAACATAAACAACTTCAAGACAAAACTCACATGCACAGAAATTAAAGTGATCATCAAACATGAAAAATTAAGGAGACACGGTAATGTCAATCAAGAGCTAAAAATCATGAGCTGATCAGGAAATCTATCCATACAGGATTTCCAACTTTCCCCGTTGACCACGACCTTCCCTCCCTCCACGTTGTTTTGGAACAGCTTATTATGCTTTTCTTTGTCGTATGGTTTTCTAAGAACAGTGACTAATTCATTCCTGAACCTAGACTGCATGGTTTGACCACAGAGGTTATGGAAATGAGATCACGACACGTAAAAGGAGTATACATTGTTAAATAATAAAATAGGGTTGGTGGAATAACATAATCTCACTATCTTTATTGACCCTAGAATTGAAAAAGGAATGACTACGTTTAGAATCTGAAGCTGGAACCTATCTGGCAGGCAAGGAGGTAGAGTCCCAGCACCACTGAGCACTGTCAATCATCGGGTCAAATATCAAAATATTACAAAAAAAATATAACAAATTCGAAATTAACGTAACACGAAAATTATTTGCGAAATTATTCAAATAACAAATTCAAGTTTATTTTTATTTTCTTAAAAAAAAAATTTAAGGTGAATACTTTACTTGAATTCTCCTTTAATTGTTAATACCATTACTAATATAATAATAATAATAACTATTTTTATTATTGTTATTTTAAATTTTAATTATTTTATAATTATATATATATATTTAATTTTTTTACTTATATCCGTGTATATATATATATATAATTAGTGCTGAGCAGAACAACTCATTTCTAGCATTTCGAGACGTCATCGGGGTACACATATTCGGAATGGATTGTCATGCTCGGCTCTGATTATGTTTGATGTGAATAATGAGATAATTATGCTCTTACTGACCTTCTTGTAGACACAAGGTTCATCTACGTTTTTGATGAAACCAAACTCTTTGAATGCATCATCAAAACGAAGATTCCAACTCCGAGAAGCTTGCTTCAATCCATAAATGGATCGTTGTAGCTTGCATATCTTTCCAGCATCCTTTGGATCGACAAAACCCTCGGGTTGTGTCATGTACACATCCTCAAGCAGATTTCCATTAAGGAAAGCTGTTTTGACATCCATCTGCCAGATTTCATAATCATGAAATGCAGCTATTGCAAGTAAGATCCTTATGGATTTAACCATGGCAACTGGTGAAAAAGTTTCATCATAGTCAATACCATGAATTTGTTTGAACCCTTTTGCAACCAGTCGACCTTTAAAGGTTTGTACATTACCATCCATGTCGGTCTTCTTCTTGAAAATCCACTTGCACCCTATGGGTCTCACCCCTTCAGGTGGGTCAACCAAAGTCCATACTTGGTTTGCATACATGGATTCCATTTCAGATTTCATGGCTTCTTGCCATTTCTCAGAATCAGTGCCCATTATAGCTTCTTGATAAGATGACGACTCATCCTCATCAATAAGTAGTAAGTCACCTTGTTGAGTCACAAGAAATCCATATCTCTGTGGCTCCCGGTGTTCTCTTACAGACCTACGCTGGGCTTGTGTCTCTTGAGCAGGCACTTTATCCACAACAGCTTGTGGTGTCTGCTCTGTTTCCATCTCAATATCATGTTCAGTGTTTTCTTGTGGTTGAACTTCACTAAGTTCTATATGTCTCCCACTGGTTTTCTAGAAATAAATTCTCTTTCAAGAAAGACACCAGTCCGAGCAACAACCACTTTGTTCTCGGTGGGATAATAGAAATCGTATCCTTTCGTTTCCTTAGGATACCCCACAAATAAACACTTATCAGATTTGGGTCCAAGTTTGTTAGAGGCGTGGCGTCTCACGAAAGCCTCACAACCCCAAATCTTCATAAAAGACATACCAGGACGTTTCCCAGTCCATATCTCATATGGTGTCTTTTCCACTGATTTAGATGGAACACGGTTCAGTATGAATATTGCTGTTTCTAAAGCATGTCCCCAAAAGGATATCGGAAGATCTGCCTGACTCATCATTGATCTAACCATGTCCAACAAGGTTCGATTTCTCCTCTCGGATACACCATTCCATTGTGGTGTATACGGAGGAGTGAGTTGTGGGACTATCCCACACTCCTTTAGATAGTCATGAAACTCTTGGCTAAGGTATTCACCTCCTCGATCTGATCGAAGGATTTTGATACTTTTTACCAAGTTGGTTTTGTACTTCATTCTTGAAATCCTTGAACTTTTAAAAGGTTTCATGTTTATGTTTCATTAGGTACACATACCCATATCTACTGAAGTCATCAGTAAATGTAACGAAGTATTGAAAACCACCTCTAGCATGTGTGCTTATTGGTCCACATACATCACTATGTATGAGACTCAATAAATCATTTGTCCTTTCAACATGTCCCTTGAAAGGAGCTTTAGTCATCTTGCCCATTAAACAAGATTCACATGTTTCATATGATTCAAAATCAAATGAATCCAATACTCCATCCTTATGAAGTTTTGATATGCGATTCTCGTTTATATGGCCCAAGCGACAATGCCAGAGATAAGTTGGATTTGAATCATTATTCTTAATCCTTTTAGTATTTATGTTATAGACAAGCATATCGAGATTTAATACATAAAGACCATTAATCATTTGTGCACTAGCATAAAACATATCATTTAAATAAATGGAGCAACAATTGTCCTTTATAATAAATGAAAATCCAAACTTGTCCAAACAAGAGATATAGATAATGTTTCTAGTAATTGAAGGCACAAAATAACAGTCTTTTAAATCTAAAGATAAACCGGAAGGCAAAGATAATGAATAATCTCCTATAGCTAATGCAGCAACTCTTGCTCCATTTCCTACTCGGAGATCCACTTCGCCTTTTGCCAATATCCTACTCCTTTTAAGATCCTGCACATTAACACAAATGTGAGATCCACATCCAGTATCTAATACCAATGATGAAGAAGTAGATAAATTGACTTCTATAACAAAAATACCTGAAGTGGAAGTCACACTTCCCTTCGTCTTCTTAAGATCCTCCAGATAAACTTTGCAATTTCTTTTCCAATGTTCGGTCTCACCGCAATGGAAACAGTTCCCTTCTTTTGCCACTCCTCCCTTTGGCTTAAGTGCAGCAGTATGATGCTTAGTTTTGACAAAGACTTTCTTGTTCTTCTTTAAGCCTTTTGCTTTAGCCCTTCATTTGCTCTTATTCACAATAAGAACATTAGTAGGCTTAGACTTCTTGCTGTTAGCTTCAAAAGTTCTCAGCATGCCTAGCAACTGTGGTAGAGTCTTTTCAATTTCAATCATATTGTAATTCAAGACAAATTGACTGAAGCTTTCAGGCAACGATTGCAAGATCACGTCAGTGGCCAACTCTTGGTCCAAAGGAAAACCCAGCTTCTCCAGATTCTCAATGTACCCAATCATCTTGAGTACATGAGTTCCAACCAGACTTCCTTTTACCATCCTACACTGGAACAACGCTTTAGAGACGTCATACCTCTATTGTCTTGCTTGTTGTTGGTACAGTTGCTTTAGATGCTTGATCATATCGAACGCCTCCATTTTCTCATGTTGCTTCTGAAGCTCAGAGTTAATGGTGACAAGCATAAGGCACCCAACATCAAGTGCGTCATTTTGATGCTTCTTGTAAGCATCTTTATCGGCTTTAGCAGCCGTCAAGGGAGGTTCCTCAGCAGGTAAGGGTTCCTCTAGGACATATTGCTTCTTTTCTTGCTTGAGGACAATCCTCAAATTCCTATACCAGTCTAGGAAATTTGTCCCATTCAGTTTGTCCTTCTCAAGGACCGATCGCAATGATAGTGCATTTGTAACGTTGTTGGTTGCCATGGATATCTTTGTTGGGATATGCCCTAAGACAAGTCATTAGATGATTGTTTAAGACATACAATGTTTATGGATTTATGAATGGCAATTCATTATTATATATTATTCTTTTAACTGTGCATTGTGAATTAATATATATGTTAATGTCCTTAGAATAATATTGTATTATTCTTAAAGATGTTCCTAGTCAAGTATTATCATGAATAGGGATAATGATAACACGTAGAGACTAGTATATGTTGATCGATGAATTGTTCATTGATATGAGATATCAAATCAACATATGGGTACATGTTAGAGAACGATGTACTGGACAGACCCACCATGAGAATGCAACATGGATAGTTATATGATCGTCATATGCAATTCTCATAGTGATAATAATGTATACAATCCTTACAACTTGTGATCATCAGAGATCCCAACATAAGGAGTTATGTATCTTGATATCGTCAAACGTTACCCGTAACAGGGTATACTATAAAGGCGACTATTGGATACACTACGAATTATGTAGAGGGATGTTGACTGATCGAGATAGGATTTGTCCCTCCTATATAACAGGAGATGTGTTTGGCCCTTGATCAAGTGAGAACTAAAATGCATGGCCATGCTCGAATGAGTCGATATGAGATATCGAGCTTATTCGTTTATTCTAGTTCTACTTGGGGATCAAGAAATAAAGATTGGATATACGAGTATGACTATTCCATGACTCGTGTTCAATCTAAACACAAAGGACAAAGGGATTAAGTTACATGATTAATATTATCACAAGTTCTAAAGGTTATGTCGAGTCATTGACATTCTCGTAATTTGGGTAGCATCGATGTGTTGCTAGATACCGCTCAATGCTTGAGACATAAAATGAGATTTTATGTCACTGCCAACATTACGAGATCCTATCGGGTCGCACAAAAGATTAAATCGAGAAGGGAAATTAAATTCATGGGATGAATTAAATAATTACGAGGAGTCTTAATTAATAATCATAAGGATTAATTAAATCATGGGCTTAAGCCCATGAAGCTTTGAGAAAGCCTTTAATTAATTATATAAAAGTGATTACAAGGTGTTTAATTGTATGACACAATTCATAACATAAAAACCTAGCACAAAAGAATCACTCTCGGCCGCTACCATCATCTTGAACTTTCGGCCACTTCATAGCCGAGTAGTTCTTGGCGATTTTGTGCCAATTTGATTGTGAATCAAAGTGTGGTTTTTGGTTCCGGTTTAATATCTTGTCTAGCAACTTGATATTAAACTATCCCTTCACTCGATTTGATCGTGTGGATACCGTTGAGGCAAAACCAATCGAGTTTTGCTTAGTGACTCGGAGAAGGCGTAGGACGTGGTGCAGCTCCGTGGATTCGGCCTCAAACACGCTACAAGGGTAAGACTCTTATGTAATTCTCTAATCCGATATGATTCCCTATGTATAGATCGCTGGTTTGTAATCCCAAATTTTATTCCGCTGCGTTGTATGCTCATGGGGTTTCTTACAGTGGTATCAGAGCCGTGTACAAGGCTCATATCGGATTTTATGTGGTTAAATAGTTTAATCATGTTAGAATTTATATTGCATGCTATTTAAAACTGTATTTTCATATATGATATGGAAAAATCGATTTTGTGAAAATCAGCGTATGATAATGTATATGATATAATTGACGGATCGAAATATATGATAATTCGTGATCAAAAACTGGAACATTGGCTCGTGTAGGCTCACGGCCGACGCCACCTAGGTGCTAGGGTTTCGAACCCTAGTCACCATGGCTCGGCCGCCGCATCAAAGAGGCTAGGGTTTTTGAACCCTAGTCAAATAAGCCTCTCGGCCGCCGCTTAAGGGCTAGGGTTCGGACCCTGGCTCGAGCATGGGTCAAGCCGTCGCACTATCTAGGGTTTTGAACTCTATTGGCTCGATAAAGTATTGAGAAGGTGCAAGATGGCTCGATAGAATCGACATGGTGCAAGGCGGCTAGGGTTTGGAACCCTAGCAGCGCCGCACCCAAGCCGCCGCATGGACCATGGCTCGGCCATGGGCTAGGGTTTCGAACCCTATGCCCACTATTGGTCCAGCCGTGGGTTTTGGTTCGAACCATGGTGGTTCGTGTTTTAGTCGCTTTAGTTCGTGGCATGTGATGTCCCGAGTGTACGATAATTTTTCAAAAATTATATTACAGTTTTAAATAGAATTAAATTTAAAATGTTTAGAATTTAATTAATTAAATGTTAATGCATGCTTTATGTGTTGTTTGAGCATGGTGCGTGGTTATAGCCCTTTGACCTATTAGATAGGATTTGTGAATGATTGTAATTTATAATACGACCTGCGAGTCGTGCCTTTCTCTATTTTATTCTAAATGTAATCCCTCCCCTATGTTCCCCTCGAATGTGAATCGAGGAATTCTATATCTTGTAAAATAGTGTAGTTTATTTTATTGATGGTGATCAATGAAGATGGAGCATCGTGCCGGGATGAGGAGGCCATTCACAAATTGGAGCCAAAGGAAGGTGCTTATGAAGTTACCTTAGGTTGACTCATAGGAGTTTCTCATTGGCTTGAGAAACTCATTAGTAGGGGCTATAACCATGTCACGTTTTAATTATGTATGTTGATGCATGATTTATCTTATGTTTTAGTTTGATAATAGTATTACACATATATGTAGATATGTATACAACTATATGTAGTGGACATATTTTAAATTATCAAATTAATCATGAGATCAATAAATCCCTCTAAAATATTAAGTTTTAGATGCCTTCCAAATAAAAGTACTCGTCAATAACTTCGATTGTACATGTGTGGGTTTGCCAAAGCAAAGCACCGTGGCAATCTTAGTAAGGCGCGAAAGGATAAAAGTGATATCCGTTATACTTTAATTGGGTACGACTTAACTAGGTTATCTCAATAGGATTGGGAACCTAGAGGCATGGGTTGGATCATAATTCATTTGATGAATTGAACAAAGTGTTGTTCGTCCAACTATCCAAGAATTATATGTGATGTAATTGACAAAGTGTTGTCTACCTAAATAACCGAGTCTTGGGCGATTAGCGAAAGCTAACTCAAGATTAGGCGAAATATGGATCTTGGCCCACTAAAAGTTTCGAGGGTTGATATTTTTCAAATAAAATAGTGGGAGTATCATTTAATATAAGACCATGTTAAATGATTTAAATCATAAACTTATTTTGCATATTTATATTGTAGATATCCATGGCAACTAACAACGTTACTAGCACTTTATCACTGCGATCGGTCCTTGAGAAGGACAAATTAAATGTGACAAATTTCCTAGACTGGCATAGGAACTTGAGGATAGTCCTCAAACAAGAAAAGAAACAATATGTTCTAGAGGAACCCTTGCTCGCTGAGGAACCTCCCCTAACAGCTACAAGAGCTGAAAAAGATGCTTACAAGAAGCATCAGAGTGACGCACTTGATGTTGGGTGCCTCATGCTTGCCACTATGAACTCTGAGCTTCAGAAGCAACATGAGGAAATGGAGGCGTTCGATATGATCGAACACTTAAAGCAGTTGTACCAACAGCAAGCTAGACAAGAGAGGTATAGTGCAGGATGGTAGAAGGAAGCTTAGTTGGAACTCATGTGCTCAAGATGATTGGGTACATTGAGAATCTGGATAAGCTAGGTTTTCCATTGGACCAAGAGTTGGCCACCGATGTAATCTTGCAATCGTTGCCGGAGAGCTTCAGTCAATTTGTAGTAAATTACAATATGACTGATATGGAAAAGACTCTGCCCCAGTTGCTTGGTATGTTGAGAACATATGAAGCAAACACTAAGAAGACTAAGGCCACAAATGTCCTTATTGTGAATAAAGGCAAAGGAAGGGCCAAAGCTAAAGGCAACAAGAAAGCAAAGAAAGTCTTTGCTAAATCTAAGCCAAAGTCTTCTGCACTGAAGCCAAAGGGAGGGATAGCAAAGGAAGGGAACTGTTTCCATTGCGGTGAGACCGGCCATTGGAAAAGAAACTGCAAAGTATATCTGGAGGATCTAAAGAAAGGAAGTGTGACTTCCGCTTCAGGTATTTTTGTTATAGAAGTCAATTTATCTACTTCTTCATCATGGGTATTAGATACTGGATGTGGATCTCACATTTGTGTAAATGTGCAGGATCTCAAAAGGAGTAGGACATTGGCAAAAGGTGAAGTTGATCTCCGAGTTGGAAATGGAGCAAGAGTTGCTGCATTAGCTATAGGAGATTATCATTTAGCTTTACCTTCTGGTTTATCATTGATTTTGAAAGACTGTTATTTTGTGCCTTCAATTACTAAAAACATTATTTCTATTTCTTGTTTAGACAAGTATGGTTTTTCATTTATAATAAAGGACAATTGTTGTTCTATTTATTTAAATGATATGTTTTATGCTAGTGCACAAATGGTGAATGGTCTTTATGTATTAAATCTTGATATGCCTATCTATAACATAAATACTAAAAGGATTAAAAATAATGATTGTAATCCGACTTATCTCTGGCACTGTCGCTTGGGCCACATAAACGAGAACCGCATATCTAAACTTCATAAGGATGGAGTATTAGATTCATTTGATTTTGAATCATATGAAACATGCGAATCTTGTTTAATGGGCAAGATGACTAAAGCCCCTTTCAAGGGACATGTTGAAAGGGCAAATGTTTTATTGGGACTAATACATAGTGATGTATGTGGACCAATAAGTACGCAAGCTAGAGGTGGTTTTCAATACTTCGTTACATTTACTGATGACCTTAGTAGATATGGGTATGTGTACCTAATGAAACATAAACATGAAACCTTTGAAAAGTTCAAAGATTTCAAGAATGAAGTACAAAACCAACTTGGCAAAAGTATCAAAATCCTTCGATCAGATCGAGGAGGTGAATACTTAAGCCAAGATTTTCATGACTATCTAAAGGAGTGTGGGATAGTCCCACAACTCACTCCTCCGTATACTCCACAATGGAATGGTGTATCCGAGAGGAGAAATCGAACCTTGTTAGACATGGTTAGATCAATGATGAGTCATGCAGATCTTCATATATCATTTTGGGGACACGCTCTAGAAACAGCAATATTCATTACTGAACCGTGTTCCATCTAAATCAGTGGAAAAGACACCATATGAGATATGGACTGGGAAGCGTCCTAGTATGTCTTTTATGAAGATTTGGGGTTGTGAGGCTTTCGTTAGACGTCACGCCACTAACAAACTTGGACCCAAATCTGATAAGTGTTTATTTGTGGGGTATCCTAAGGAAACGAAAGGGTACTATTTCTATTATCCCACCGAGAACAAAGTAGTTGTTGCTCGGACTGGTATATTTCTTGAAAGAGAATTTATTTCTAGAAAAACCAGTGGGAGAAAAATAGAACTTAGTGAAGTTCAACCACAAGAAAACACTGAACCTGAAATTGAGATGGAAACAGAGCAGGCACCACAAGCTGTTGTGGAAGAAGCACCTGCTCAAGAGACACAAGCCCAGCGTAGGTCTGTAAGAGAACACCGGGAGCCACAGAGATATGGATTTCTTGTGACTCAACAAGGTGACTTACTACTTATTGATGAGGATGAGCCGTCATCTTATCAACAAGCTATTATGGGCAATGATTCTGAGAAATGGCAAGAAGCCATGAAATCTGAGATGGAATCCATGTATGCAAACCAAGTATGGACTTTGGTTGATCCACCTGAAGGGGTACGACCCATAGGGTGCAAATGGATTTTCAAGAAAAAGACCGATATGGATGGTAACGTACAAACCTATAAAGGTCGGCTGGTTGCAAAAGGATTCAAACAAATTCATGGTATTGACTATGATGAAACCTTTTCACCAGTGGCCATGGTTAATTCCATAAGGATCTTACTTGCAATAGCTGCATTTCATGATTATGAAATCTGGCAGATGGATGTCAAAACAGCTTTCCTTAATGGAAATCTAGCTCGAGGATGTGTACATGACACAGCCCGAGGGTTTTGTCGATCCAAAGGATGCTGGAAAGATATGCAAGCTACAACGATCCATTTATGGATTGAAGCAAGCTTCTCGGAGTTGGAATCTTCGTTTTGATGATGCAATCAAAGAGTTTGGTTTTATCAAAAATGAAGATGAACCTTGTGTCTACAAGAAGGTCAGTGGGAGCGTAATCATTTTCTTAGTGTTGTATGTAGATGACATACTTCTTATTGGAAATGATATCCCTGCCTTGCAATCTGTAAAGATTTTGCTAGGGAATTGCTTTTCGATGAAAGACTTAGGAGAAGCCACCTATGTGTTAGGAATCAAGATCTATAGAGATAGATCGAGAAGGCTTCTTGGTCTAAGTCAAAGTACATACATAGACAAGGTGCTTAAAAGGTTTAGCATGCAAGAATCCAAGAAAGGATTCGTGCCTATGACACATGGTATTTATCTCTCGAAGGAACAGTGTCCTTCAACACCAGATGAGAGACAACGCATGAGTAAGATTCCATACGCATCAGCTATTGGATCTATCATGTATGCCATGATATGTACTCGTCCCGATGTATCGTATGCTTTGAGCATGACGAGCAGATATCAAGTTGATCCAGGTGAAGGTCACTGGATTGCTGTCAAGAATATCCTAAAGTACTTGAGAAGGACTAAGGATACATTCTTGATTTATGGAGGTGAGGAAGAGCTCAATGTAATGGGTTACACTGATGCAAGCTTCCAAACCGACAAAGATGATTTTCGATCGCAATCTGGATATGTGTATTGCCTGAATGGAGGTGCTGTGAGCTGGAAGAGTTCAAAGCAAGAAACAGTAGCCGATTCTACAACGGAAGCTGAGTATATTGCTGCCTCGGATGCAGCAAAGGAAGCTGTTTGGATGAGGAAGTTCATTTCTGAACTTGGAGTGGTGCCTAGCATTAAAGATCCGATAGAACTCTATTGTGACAACAATGGAGCGATCGCATTGGCTAAGGAACCAAGATCTCACCAAAGATCCAAGCACATACTTAGGCGTTTCCATTTCATTCGAGAAATCGTTGAAAGGGGAGATGTTAAAATATGCAAAGTACCAACAGATGATAATGTATCTGACCCATTGACGAAGCCACTGTCACAGCAGAAGCATGATCGTCATACTAGATCTCTAGGCATTAGGTATATGTCTGAGTGGTCTTAGTGCAAGTGGGAGATTTGTTGGGATATGCCCTAAGACAAGTCATTAGATGATTGTTTAAGACATACAATGTTTGTGGATTTATGAATGACAATTCATTATTATATATTATTCTTTTAACTGTGCATTGTGAATTAATATATATGTTAATGTCCTTAGAATAATATTGTATTATTCTTAAAGATGTCCCTAGTCAAGTATTATCATGAATAGGGATAATGATAACACGTAGAGACTAGTATATGTTGATCGATGAATTGTTCATTGATATGAGATATCAAATCAACATATGGGTACATGTTAGAGAACGATGTACTGGACAGACCCACCATGAGAATGCAACATGGATAGTTATATGATCGTCATATGCAATTCTCATAGTGATAATAATGTATACAATCCTTACAACTTGTGATCATCAGAGATCCCAACATAAGGAGTTATGTATCTTGATATCGTCAAACGTTACCCGTAACAGGGTATACTATAAAGGCGACTATTGGATACACTACGAATTATGTAGAGGGATGTTGACTGATCGAGATAGGATTTGTCCCTCCTATATAACAGGAGATGTGTTTGGCCCTTGATCAAGTGAGAACTAAAATGCATGGCCATGCTCGAATGAGTCGATATGAGATATCGAGCTTATTCGTTTATTCTAGTTCTACTTGGGGATCAAGAAATAAAGATTGGATATACGAGTATGACTATTCCATGACTCGTGTTCAATCTAAACACAAAGGACAAAGGGATTAAGTTACATGATTAATATTATCACAAGTTCTAAAGGTTATGTCGAGTCATTGACATTCTCGTAATTTGGGTAGCATCGATGTGTTGCTAGATACCGCTCAATGCTTGCGACATAAAATGAGATTTTATGTCACTGCCAACATTACGAGATCCTATCGGGTCGCACAAAAGATTAAATCGAGAAGGGAAATTAAATTCATGGGATGATTAAATAATTAAGAGGAGTCTTAATTAATAATCATAAGGATTAATTAAATCATGGGCTTAAGCCCATGAAGCTTTGAGAAAGCCTTTAATTAATTATATAAAAGTGATTACAAGGTGTTTAATTGTATGACACAATTCATAACATAAAAACCTAGCACAAAAGAATCACTCTCGGCCGCTACCATCATCTTGAACTTTCGGCCACTTCATAGCCGAGTAGTTCTTGGCGATTTTGTGCCAATTTGATTGTGAATCAAAGTGTGGTTTTTGGTTCCGGTTTAATATCTTGTCTAGCAACTTGATATTAAACTATCCCTTCACTCGATTTGATCGTGTGGATACCGTTGAGGCAAAACCAATCGAGTTTTGCTTAGTGACTCGGAGAAGGCGTAGGACGTGGTGCAGCTCCGTGGATTCGGCCTCAAACACGCTACAAGGGTAAGACTCTTATGTAATTCTCTAATCCGATATGATTCCCTATGTATAGATCGCTGGTTTGTAATCCCAAATTTTATTCCGCTGCGTTGTATGCTCATGGGGTTTCTTACAGTGGTATCAGAGCCGTGTACAAGGCTCATATCGGATTTTATGTGGTTAAATAGTTTAATCATGTTAGAATTATATTGCATGCTAGCCCTCATGTGGCCGCCGTGGGTCAATGTGATGGTGGTGGCCGAACCATCAAGCTATGGGCTCGGTTTTGCGCCTTCATGTATCGTATATAATAAACTTCAATTATATCAAATATAATTTTACGATAATTTCACAAACTCGATTTACTCATATCATATATGATTATATACAGTTTTATAGCATGCAATATAAATCTAAATATGATTAAACAATTAACCACATAATTTCTGATATGAGCTTTGTACACGGCTTTGATACCACTGTAAGTAATCCAACGAGCATACAACGCAGCGGAATAATAAAATTTGGATTACTAAAACCGCGGATCTATACGAAGGGTTCATATCAGAATAGAGATAATAAGAGTATCACCCTTGTAGCGTGTTCGATGTAGAATCCTCGTTGTAGCACCACGAGTCACAAACAAAAGTTTGCACCTTTGTCTCTACAGTATCCACACGATCAAATCGAAAAGGGGATTTAAGAACAAGTTGCTAGACTCGTTCTTAAACCGGAACAATAACCACACACGATTCTAAATCGAATGAAGATGGCCGGAAACACAAAATGACCAAAGGCGGCGGCGGTTAGGTCACGACTTTGTGGTGGCCGAGAGCTTCAAGCTTTGTGTGGTGACCGCTTTATTTTTAAACAGAAAATATTTCAAAGAGTAGTGTGAAGCGATTCTACCGCAAGTGCACGGTTGTCAAGTTTTAGTATAGTGAAAATTAAGTAAGGGTTGTCGAATTCACATGGACTAATGTATAAGTACCAAATAAGATTAATAAAATTATATTTAGCCTACGATTAAAGAAGGTGATTAACTAATGCAAAATTAAACTAAGGAACGAAAATTAAACAAGAAACAATAAAATGAATGGTTCCGGATATGCAAAGGTAATTCGCTCGAGAAATTTATCAAGCTCTTCGTTCAACTGTGTTATCTTTAATGATTCATCTGAATAAGCAAATTATCAACCAATTGATTCTAAGGGTGAAAGGTTTTTGCTGTTATTCAATACACTCTCTCGAGCTGTAAAGAAACTAATATCAAACTGGAACATGTCACTCTCGTGCACCTATTTACTAATTCAATATTGCATAAATCGTCAAAACCTCGTTACTCTAAATCTCTCGATTCAAAGTTCTCACGTATGTGATTTCATCTATCGATCTCAATCTTAAACATACTTCATGAATTAATAGAGCGTGCTATAACGTTATCTCTCGATCTCGGTTATACCTCTCAGAATCAATCAAAGTTAGCTAGGCTTTGATCTTAACAAGCAATTAATTCATGTACAATAGGAATCAATACACCCAAACTCAATTAAATCAATAAATCAAACACAATGATACTAAATCTCAATAAAATAAACTAGATTTAATTCAAATCCAATACATAAGAAGTTTAATCGTCTCTCGACCTCAAAAACATCAAATGAAAATGAAAAATAAAAGAAATCAAAGTTTAGAAATACGATAAATGGCGGATGAATCCGTGCGTTGCACCGTGATTTCTTATCTTGCTCCTTCCTTGCACTCCGGAATCGGTTGGCTCAAGCTCAGACGACGAACGGAGAAGAAGGCTCTCCTTGGCGGCGGTTAGGCGGCGGCTAGGGTTCTCTCTTTTTTTGTGGAGAATTTCGTCTGATATGAGATATCTGATGGAATGGAAGAGATCCTCCTTAAAACCCCCGAAGATCACGATAAACATGGAAAATAAAATCTTCAGGATTTCGCGTCTCGATCGATCGAAAGGTTTTTTCGATCGATCGGTGCACTGTATGCTTCAGCATTTTCAACTCACTGCCTCGCTCGATCGATCGAGATATATTTCCGATCGATCGACAATTCTCAAAATTTGTTGCTGAAGTTTCTGCCTCGATCGATCGATCGAGATAAAATCTCGATCGATCGGTGCTTTGAATAATTCCGCTTCTCAACACACTGCCTGGCTCGATCGATCGAGACTTCGAAAATCCACTTTCTTCATTTGATCTCTTTTTCACCTCGATTTCGCACGTTTTCTTCATTTTAGCTCATTTCTTCCACTTCCGACCTATTTTTCTGAAACAAACAAATAAACACCAAAAAACATAATATCATCCAGGAAAAAGTACGAAAATGGGAAGAAATTACAGCTAAAAACACTTAAAATCTAAGCCTATCATGTGGCTAGGTTATGTCATATAAAATTGTCTCAAACAATTAATTATAACCTGGTATTTATATTATAAGATTTAATTAAGGTTCAAGACTTTCTTAAAGCCTCATGGGCCCAAACCCATGATTTAATTAAATCATAATAATCATTTAATTAAGACTCTTCTTAATTAATTAATTCATCCAATGGATTTAATTTCCCTTATCGATTTAATCTTTATGCTACCCATAGGATCTTGTAATGTTGGCAGTGACATAAAATCTCATTTTATGTCACAAGCAATGAGCGGTATCTAGCAACACATCAAGGCTACCCAAATTCCAAGAATGTCATTGACTCGACATAAACTTAGAACTTGTGATAATATTAACCATGTAACTTAATCCATTTGTCCATGTGTTTAGATTGAACATGAGTCATGGAATAGTCATACTCGTATATTCAATCTCTATTTCTTGATCCCCAAGTAGAACTAGAATAAACGAATAAGCTCGATATCACATATCGACTCATTCGAGCACGGCCATGCATTTTAGTCTTACTTGATCAAGGGCCCAAACACTTCTCATGTTATATAGGAGGGACAAATCCTATCTTGATCAGTCAACATCCCTCTACATAATTCGTAGTATATCCAATAGCTGCCTTTATAGTTTACCCTGTTACAGGTAACGTTTGACAATATCAAGATACATAACTCCTTATGTTGGGATCTCTGATGATCTCAAGTCGTAAGGATTACATACATTATTATCACTATGAGAATTGCTTATGACACTCATATAACTATCCATGTAGCATTCTCATGGTGGGTCTGTCCAGTACATTGTTCTCTAACATGTACCCATGTGTTGATTTGATATCTCATATCCATAAATTAATTCATCAATCAAAACATACTAGTCTCAATGTGTTATCATTATCCTGATTTATGATAATACTTGACTAGGGACAATCTTTAAGAATAATACAATATTATTCTAAGGACACTAACTTATATATCAATTCAAATTACACAGATATTCGAATAATATATAATAATAATTTGCCATTTATAAAATCATAATACATTTTATGTCATAAACAATCATCTAATGACATGTCTTAATGCATATACCAACATATTAAGACTGTCAAGACATAATGTTGTTCCATGTCCACAAACCACTCCAACTAAATTTAGAGGCAAATTTATTCTATTTCTACACTTTAGTCTCCAATCTTAAGAATAAGTATATGCATCAAATTAATAAATATCCGGATCTGAATTAAAACACAACAGAAGAGGTTGGATACCATTAGCTTCCATGACTAACTGCTGACTCTTTGGATTATTCTGCACAATAATGCTAACAACTTCAGCAGCCTTGCCCCTGATGTTAGGAAGTGAATTTTTCAGCACTTGTTGTTTACTCTGCAAATGCATGTAAGAAAGCAAGCAAACGCGCAAGAGAGATGGGATCTTTCAGCTTGTGCTTGAACCAAAATAGTTTGAACATATCCTTAAATATCTGCATTAGATTTGGATATTTATGGGTTATAGTCATTTTCTCCTGAATTTATTTCCTCAAATTTGAAATTCAACTTCTTAATATACTACAAAGTACAAAATAATGACCAGAGAATTCAAAGCAATGATTAATCTTTTACTATAATATAAAACTTAATACTTATCATATTAAAATTCTAATAATCATTACAATGTAATCAAATTTAGCCTTCAAATGCTTATCCTTTTAATAGTCAAATGGCATTTCACACTTCAATAATTAATTAAATCCCCATTTGAGTTGCTCAACTTTTCTGATTACTTATATATTTAAATTCATAATTAAATTTTGGATTTTAATTATTCAATTTGGCCATTCAATTAGTAATAGGTAATCTGATAAAATAAATAAATAAGCATAGGTAATTATAATTTTTCTTTTAATTTAATAATGCTATTGATTCAGTATTAATAATTGAAGTTTTTCTGCCATTACAATTAATTTTCATTTAATTTGGGCTGCTCATCATTCAATGCATTTATTTTAAATTTGTCAATATATTTAATTAAGGTAAAAAGCATAAAAACTCCATGTTAGATCAGGCCAAGATTTGATCATGCCCAGATTAGGTCATGCCAAGGTTAGGTCATGCCCAGGTTAGATCATGACATATTTAGATCATGTCAGTTTTATATCAGACTAGGGTCAGATCATGCTAATGTTAGGTCATGTCAGTGTTAGATGATGACAATTTTAGATCATTCCAATATTAGGTCATGCCAATGTTAGATATTGCCAAGTTAGATCATGCCAAGGTTAGGTCATGTCCAGATTTGGTCATGCCAAGGTTAGGTCATGTCCAGATTTGGTCATGCCAAGGTTAGGTCAGGCCAATGTTAGATCAAGCCAATGTTACATCGTGACATGTTTAAATCATGTCATAACATTGGCATGAGCTAATCTGGGTATGACCTAACCTTGGCATGACTTAATCTTGGCATGACCTAATCTTGGCATGATCTAACTTTGGCATGATCAAACACTAGAATGACAGAACATGGTATGATCTAACCCTCGCCTGAGGATTCCAAGGAGTTGAACATAGATACCATTTTTGGATCTTCAGCCCTGTAAATTGCATCGAACTCAACAGATTGAGAGTTGTGAGTGATAGTTGTCATTTGAGTAAGTATAGAGAATGCAAAGAAGATTGGATTTGAAAGATATAAACAGACATCAGTAATTCGTAAAAAGTGAAATGTGAGTGAGGTGTACAGCCTGCTAAATAGGAGAGATATGGCACGTGTCTGTATCTTGATGACTGATATTTAAATAATTCAAATTTAACGGATAAGATGAGAGAGAGATAAGGCGGTTAAAATTCGATCAGTCCGGGCTGTTAAAAAGTATTACTATGTTTAAAGACTGGCCGTGATTGAACAGACAGGTCATAGGATAATATCAGATTTGACAGAGATCGGTCTGAAAGTTCGGACCTGTCTGTGTCGTTCTGACTATTGCATTATCGATATGTGCTAATACTCAGTCTTTAAAACAAAATTACTGAAACGCCTAAAATATTAAGATAAACCTATTAAGCCAAGAATTTGACGAAAATAATTAAACTTAGCCTCAGGGAGTGGTTTAGTGAAAATGTCTGCTGCTTGCTGGTCTGTTGAAATATGCTCAATCCGAATCTCCTTTTTGCCAACATGATCTCGAATAAAATGATGTCCGATATCAATATGCTTTGTTCGAGAGTACAAAACCGGATTATATGTTATAGCAATTGCACTTGTGTTGTCACAAAATATGGAGACTCAGCAGCTTGAATGCCATAGTCTCTGAGCTGATGTTGAACCCAGAGCATTTAAGCGCAACAGCTTCCAACGGCAAGATATTCCGGCTCAGCTGTAGATGTGGCAATGGATGTTTGCTTCTTGCTAAACCACGAGATCAATCTTTCACCTAGAAATTGACAGGTTCCACTGGTGCTCTTGCGATCGATCTTACACCCTGCATAGTCAGCGTCTGAATATCCAGTTAAACTAAAATTTGAATCTTTGGGATACTAGAGACCAACGTTTTGAGATCCTTTTAGGTATTTAAGAATGCGCTTAGCTGCAATAAAGTGGATTGCTTGGGATCAGACTGAAATCTAGCGCATATGCAAACTGAAAACATTACATCAGGCCGACTCGATGTAAGATATAATAGTTATCTGATCAGACCTCGATACATGGTTACCTCAACTGCTGTTCCCCCTTCGTCTTTATCTAGTTTGATTGAAGGACTCATTGGAGTTGACGCAGTTGAACAAGTCTCCATTCCGAATCTTTTGAGTAGCTCTTTGGTATACTTGGTTTGATTGATGAAAATACCATTGCTGAGCTATTTGACTTGGAGACCCAGGAAGAATGACAGTTTTCCCATCATACTCATCTCAAACTCTCCCTGCATTAACTTAGAGAATTTCTCACAGAGTTTGGGGTTAGTTGACCCAAAGATGATATCGTCAACATAGATTAAAACTAACAAGGTATGTTCCCCCTTAATAAATTTAAATAACGTTTTATCCACTGAGCCGATCTGAAAATCGTGGTTCAGATGAAATTGAGACAGAGTATCAACCATGCTCTTGGAGCTTGTTTCAGTACATATACTGCTTTATTCAGTAGGTATACATGATCTGGAAACGAGTGGTTTTGAAATCCAGGAGGTTGCTCAATGTAGACTTCCTCCTGAAGTTTACCATTTAGAAATGCACTATTTACGTCCATTTGATATACTTTGAAGTCTTTAAAAGCAGCAAATGCGATAAATATTCGGATGGCTTCAAGTCTGGCGACTGGTGCAAAAGATTCATCGAAGTCGATTCCTTCTTCTTGGCTGAAGCCTTGTGCCACAAGTCTGGCCTTGTTTCTAACCACCACTCCATCTGCGTCTAGCTTGTTTCTGAAGACCCATATGGTTCCAATAACAGGCAGACCACTTGGCCTGGGGTTTAATCTCCAGACTTGATTTTGTTCAAATTGGTTAAGCTCTTCTTGCATGGCCTCTGTCCAGTTATAATTAGTCAAAGCTTCATTATCTGTTTGGGTTCCAGATTAGATATAAAAGCGGCATGAGTGAATTCATCCATCATCTGTAGATATCCATGGCAACTAACAATACAACAAGCACATTATCACTGCGATCGGTCCTTGAGAAGGATAAATTAAATGGGACAAACTTCCTAGACTGGTATAGGAATCTGAGGATAGTCCTCAAGCAAGAAAAGAAGTAATATGTCCTAGAGGAACCCCTTACCTGCTGAGGAACCTCCCCTGATGGCTACGAGAGCCGATAAAGATGCTTACAAGAAGCATCAAAGTGACGCACTTGATGTTGGGTGCCTTATGCTTGCCACCATGAACTCTGAGCTTCAGAAGCAACATGAGGAAATGGAGGCGTTCGATATGATCGAGCACCTTAAGCAACTGTACCAACAACAAGCAAGACAAGAGAGGTATGACGTCTCTAAAGCGTTGTTCCAGTGTAGAATGGTAGAAGGAAGTCTAGTTGGAGCTAATGTACTCAAGATGATTGGGTATATTGAGAATCTGGAGAAGCTGGTTTTCCTTTGGACCAAGAGTTGGCCACTGACGTGATCTTGCAATCGTTGCCTGAAAGCTTCAGTCAATTTGTCTTGAATTACAATATGATTGAAATTGAAAAGACTCAACCATAGTTACTTGGCATGCTTAGAACTTTTGAAGCAAATAGCAAGAGGTCTAAGCCTACAAATGTTCTTATTGTGAATAAGAGCAAAGGAAAGACTAAAGCTAAGAGCTTCAAGAAGAACAAGAAGGTCTTTGTTAAATCTAAGCCAAAAGCTTCTACACTTAAGCCAAAGGGAGGGATAGCAAAAGAAGTGAACTGTTTCCATTGCGGTGAGACCGGTCATTGGAAAAGGAACTGCAAAGTATATCTGGAGGATCTCAAGAAAGGAAGTGTGACTTCCACTTCAGGTATTTTTGTTATAGAAGTCAATTTATCTACTTCTTCATCATGGGTATTAGATACTGGATGTGGATCTCACATTTGTGTAAATGTGCAGGACCTCAAAAAGAGTAGATTGTTGGCGAAAGACGAAGTTGATCTCCGAGTTGGAAATGGAGCAAGAGTTGCTGCATTAGCTGTAGGGGATTATCATTTATCTTTGCCTTCTGGTTTATCGTTGATTTTAAAAGACTGTTATTTTGTGCCTTCTATTACGAAAAACATTATTTCTATTTCTTTTTGGACAAGTATGGATTTTCATTTATAATAAAGGACAACTGTTGTTCAATTTATTTAAATGATATGTTTTATGCTAATGCACAAATGGTGAATGGTCTTTATTTATTAAATCTTGATATGCCTGTATATAACATAAATACTAAAAGGATTAAAAATAATGATTGTAATCTGACTTATCTCTGGCATTGTCGCTTGGGCCACATAAACGAGAATCGCATATCTAAACTTCATAAGGATGGAGTATTAGATTCATTTGATTTTGAATCATATGAAACATGCGAATCTTGTTTAATGGGCAAGATGACTAAAGCCCCTTTCAAAGGACATGTTGAAAGGGCAAATGTGTTATTGGGACTAATACATAGTGATGTATGTGGACCAATAAGTACACAAGCTAGATGTGGTTTTCAGTCTTCGTTACATTTACTGATGACCTCAGTAGATATGGTATGTGTACCTAATGAAGCATAAGCATGAAACCTTTGAAAAGTTCAAAGATTTCAAGAATGAAGTACAAAACCAACTTGGCAAAAGTATCAAAATCATTCGACCAGATCGAGGAGTTGAATACTTGAGCCAAGAGTTTCATGACTATCTAAAGGAGTGTGGGATAGTCCCACAACTCGCTCCTCCGTATACTCCACAATGGAATGGTGTATCCGAGAGGAGAAATCGAACCTTGTTGGACATGGTTAGATCAATGATGAGTCATGCAGATCTTCCGATATCCTTTTGGGGACATGCTTTAGAAACAGCAATATTCATACTGAACCGTGTTCCATCTAAATCAGCGGAAAAGACACCATATGAGATATGGAGTGGGAAGCGTCCTAGTATGTCTTTTATGAAGATTTGGGGTTGTGAGGCTTTCGTGAGACGTCACGTCTCTAACAAACTTGGACCCAAATCTGATAAGTGTTTATTTGTGGGGTATCCTAAGGAAACGAAAGGATACTATTTCTATTATCCCACCGAGAACAAAGTAGTTGTTGCTCGGACTGGTGTCTTTCTTGAAAGAGAATTTATTTCTAGAAAAACCAGTGGGAGACAAATAGAACTTAGTGAAGTTCAACCACAAGAAAACATTGAACATGATATTGAGATGGATACAGAGCAGACACCACAAGTTGTTGTGGATAAAGTGCTTGCTCGAGAGACACAAGCCCAGCGTAGGTCTGTAAGAGAATACCGGGAGCCAAAGAGATATGGATTTCTTGTGACTCAACAAGGTGACTTACTACTTATTGATGAGGATGAGCCTTCATCTTATCAACAAGCTATAATGGGCACTGATTCTGAGAAATGGCAAGAGGCCATGAAATCTGAGATGGAATCCATGTATGCAAACCAAGTATGGACTTTGGTTGATCCACCTGAAGGGGTACGACCCATAGGGTGCAAATGGATTTTCAAGAAAAAGACCGATATGGATGGTAATGTACAAACCTATAAAGGTCGACTGGTTGCAAAAGGATTCAAACAAATTCATGGTATTGACTATGATGAAACCTTTTCACCAGTGGCCATGGTTAAATCCATAAGGATCTTACTTGCAATAGCTGCATTTCATGATTATGAAATCTGGCAGATGGATGTCAAAACAGCTTTCCTTAATGGAAATCTGCTTGAGGATGTGTACATGACACAGCCCGAGGGTTTTGTCGATCCAAAGGATGCTGGAAAGATATGCAAGCTACAACGATCCATTTATGGATTGAAGCGAGCTTCTCGGAGTTGGAATCTTCGTTTTGATGATGCAATCAAAGAGTTTGGTTTTATCAAAAACGTAGATGAACCTTGTGTCTACAAGAAGGTCAGTGGGAGCATTATTATCTTCCTAGTGTTGTATATAGATGACATACTTCTCATTGGGAATGATATCCATGCCTTACAATCTGTAAAGATTTGGCTGGGGAATTGCTTTTCTATGAAAGACTTGGGTGAAGCCACCTATGTATTAGGAATCAAGATCTATAGAGATAGATCAAGAAGATTACTTGGACTAAGTCAAAGTACATACATAGACAAAGTGCTTAAAAGGTTTAGCATGCAAGAATCAAAGAAAGGATTCGTGCCTATGACACATGGTATATATCTCTCGAAGGAACAGTGTCCTTCAACACCAGATGAGAGACAACGCATGTAAGATTCCATATGCGTCAGCTATTGGATCTATCATGTATGCCATGATATGTACTCGTCTCGATGTATCGTATGCTTTGAGCATGACGAGCAGATATCAAGTTGATCCAGGTGAAGGTCACTGGATTGCAGTCAAGAACATCCTGAAGTACTTGAGAAGGACTAAGGATACATTCTTGATTTATGGAGGTGAGGAAGAGCTCAATGTAATGGGTTACACTGATGCAAGCTTCCAAACCGACAAAGATGATTATCGATCGCAATCTGGATATGTGTATTGCCTAAATGGAGGTGCTGTGAGCTGGAAGAGTTCAAAGCAAGAGACAGTAGCCGATTTTACAACAGAAGCTGAGTACATTGCTGCCTCGGATGCAGCAAAGGAAGCTGTTTTTATTAGGAAGTTCATTTCTGAACTTGGAGTGGTGCCTAGCATTAAAGATCCGATAGAACTCTATTGTGACAACAATGGAGCGATCGCATTGGCTAAGGAACCTAGATCTCACCAAAGATCCAAGCACATACTTCGGCGTTTTCATTTCATTCAAGAAATCGTTGGAAGGGGAGATGTTAAAATATGCAAAGTACCAACAGATGATAACGTATCTGACCCATTGACGAAGCCACTGTCACAGCAGAAGCATGATCGTCATACTAGATCTCTAGGCATTAGGTATATGTCTGAGTGGTCTTAGTGCAAGTGGGAGATTTGTTGGGATATGCCCTAAGACATATCATTGGATGATTGTTTTGACATACAATGTTTATGATTTTATGAATGGCAATTCATTATTATATATTATTCGTTTAACTGTGCAATGTGAATTAATATATATGTTAATGTCCTTAGAATAATATTGTATTATTCTTAAACATTGTCCCTAGTTAAGTATTATCATGAATCGGGATAATGATAATACATAGAGACTAGTATGTGTTGATTGATGAATTGTTCATTGATATGAGATATCAAATCAACACATGGGTACATGTTAGAGAACGATGTACTGGACAGACCCACCATGAGAATGCTACATGGATAGTTATATGAGCGTCATAAGCAATTCTCATAGTGATAATAATGTATGTAATCCTTACGACTTGTGATCATCAGAGATCCCAACATAAGGAGTTATGTATCTTGATATTGTCAAACGTTACCCGTAACAGGGTAAACTATAAAGGCGACTATTGGATACACTACGAATTATGTAGAGGGATGTTGATTGATCAAGATAGGATTTGTCCCTCCTATATAACAGGAGAAGTGTTTGGGCCCTTGATCAAGTAAGACTAAAATGCATGGCCATGCTCGAATGAGTCGATATGAGATATCGAGCTTATTCGTTTATTCTAGTTCTACTTGGGGATCAAGAAATAGAGATTGAATATACGAGTATGACTATTCCATGACTCGTGTTCAATCTAAACACAAAGGACAAAGGGATTAAGTTACATGGTTAATATTATCACAAGTTCTTAGGTTATGTCGAGTCAAAGACATTCTTGTAATTTGGGTAGCCTTGATGTGTTGCTAGATGCCGCTCATTGCTTGTGACGTAAAATGAGATTTTATGTCACTGCCAACATTACAAGATCCTATCGGGTCGCACAAAAGATTAAATCGATAAGGGAAAGTAAAATTCATGGGATGAATTAAATAATTAAGAGGAGTCTTAATCAAATGATTATAAGGATTTAATTAAATCATGGGTTTGGGCCCATTAGACTTTAAGAAAGTCTTGAACCTTAATTAAAGTCTTATAATATAAATATAAGGTTATTGATTAATTGTTAATCATACTTTCATATCATAACCTAGCCACCCAAGAAGCAAGTCTCGGCCGCCTCTCACATAAGCAATCGGCTTCTTCATAGTCGAGTTGTTTCTTGTGATTTTGGGCCATCTTCCTCGATTGTGAATCGAGTCTGCTTCTTGTTTCGGTTTAAGAACAAATCTAGCACTTTGTTCTTAAACTATCCCTTCCCGATTTGATCGTGTGGATACCGTTGAGGCAAAACTTGATAAGTTTTGCTAGTGACTCGAAGGAGGCGTTGGACGTGGTGCTGCTTCGTGGAATCTGCTCAAACACGCTACAAGGGTGAGACTTTTGTTCCTTTATCCGATATGAACCCCTATGTATAGATCCGGTGTATTAGTAATCCAAAATTTTAAATTCCGCTGCGTTGCTATGCTTGTTGGATTACTTACACCATCTTCATCCTAACTCCATACTACACAACACTTTACCAAGTTACCCTTACAAGTGAAAGGGATTAATTGCAGTTTACCCCTGGAGTTTTTAATCAATTTTCAAATTAACCCAAAAGTTACCATTTTCTCATAAACTTGTCCTTTACGATCGACTCTCAAAAAATTGGTATCAGAGCCTAGGTTTATTATGGAAATACTATGATAATATCTTGAATATTAATTTGTAACCTAAATGGAGGAGACGATTCAAGAAAAATATGGACCAAACGTTTGTTCGAAGTGTCATTCTTACAGGTGGTATTTCCAGAAATTGGAAAAACTAAATCAAAAGCATATGGCAGAAGCTCAAGGCTTCAACCATAACTGGAAACAATTACGAGGAATGGGTTTATGCACACCAGGCATAAATCATTACACGAAATTGGAAAGGATGGTTAAGAGGCTTCATCAAGTGAACCTCAAACTTCAGTTCCAGTTAGCCGAACTTCAGGAGGACGATCATCCTGAACACGAGGACGTTGTACCAGACCCCAATGATCCAACAGGGTCCGGACCGGATGATTGAGATGGGTGAGTCAACCTTTCGAGAAATCGAGCCAGATTCTTCTAAGATATCCCAAGATCTTAGAGAAATCCAGAAGACAGTGCAGCGCTATGGTTACCTTCAATACCATGCCCCTACCCAGATCCATCAGATTCAGAGTCAGATGGAGATTATGATTAAACATCAGAAGGAGATTCTCGAAAACCTTCAAGATGTTCAATCCCGAGTGAAGGAATTGGAATCAAGGCCAAGTCCAACGGGGAGAAGGAACGGAGGATGGTTGCCACCATCTTACGAAATAGAACCCCTTTTACACCAAAAAAGGAAAGCAGAGGAGGCCCGGAGGCCTTTGACGGAGACGGGAAAAATGATTGCAGTCTTACGTGGAGAACCCTTACACCCCACAAAGTAATGGAAAGAATCAACCTGGAAGATCTTCATGATCTTGCTGATTCATTTGCGGGATTAAATCTTGTAGAATTCAAGACGGGAGAGCTTGTACAAATACCTCCACCACAAGAAAGTTTCAGGTCACACAATCCACCCGAAAGAGTTCAAAGTATGCCTCATAGGGACGATTTCACCTCAGCAACTTTGGATCCCCTTGTTGGAACAAGGAACCGTTCCCGAAGGCCAGATATCCATCAGACGCCCTACGGGAAATCACAGCTAGATCCAATCCATCCATATGGACTTATGCTCAACATGGATATTTTGGATTTCAAAAACAGAGAAATTCTTATTGATGAATGGGCTTCAGCAATGAGAATAGCAGCAGGGACACTTGACTTAAGCAAAGAATGATTCATTTTACTTCTAAAAATGAGTCTAGAAGGATTAGTCAAGATTGCCTGGGATCTAGGAGATCCAGGAACCAAGGAAGAAGTTTTAACCGGAGAGTCCCTGAAAGAGAACGTGGACAAGATGGCGAGATTCTTCAAAATCTGTTTCCTCAGAATAAGCTACTTTGAAGGAATGGAGGAAGAAAAGGCTAAGGAATACAGACAAGCTCTAATTAGCCTGGAACTACATGACGAATACATCAAACTCTTTACAGAGTATCGATGAAAGTTGAAGATAGCGGAAAAGGATGCAGTAGAGCTGTTCTTTGCCAAAATTCCGAGCCCATGGAGAGAAATGCTTATCCAAGAATATACACCGCATGCAATCAAGACGATGTCCAGGAGAATGTCATTTCTTAAAGTCAAGCTTGCGGAGTGGTGCTATCAAGAAAAACTCCAAAAGAATTTCAAGAAACTCAGAGGAATCAACAAAATGGCTCCTCTTTGTTGTACGGCAAATGATATCCCTACAATCATTGGGAACTACCCAAAAAGGCGAAAGATGAAGAAGCACAGAAGTCATCCATATGCCCGAGGAGGTAGTTCAAGAAGAAGTAGGTCTTCATGGAGACCTAGAAGGGTCTGGTCAAAACAGAAAGCCTGAAGCTACAGATCGGGGCAAAGATCAGGACCAACAAGAAGTAGAATCTCGTCGACAGGTTCTAATCAAGCCAGTTCTAGCAGAACACCATCAAAGAAAACTTCAGATGCACACCTACTCGTGCAAATGAGAGTTTTAGAGATTGTAATTGCTGGACATGTGGAGCAAGATGACATATCTCTACAGATTGTCCAGAAAATCAAAGCCGAGAAGTAAGACAGTTCGAGCATACCAAGGAATTTGAGGATGCTGTTTATTTTCAGGATTTGGTGCAGGTGTATCAATTTGAGGATATTCCCTCAGATGAAAGCATCTACGAAGAAGAGATTTATTCTGAGGATGGAGGTGAATCTAGCTCAGAATCAGAGTGAAGGATAGTCCTTCAGCACGTGATTAGAGAAGAGCCGTCGGGGTTTTTCTCGCATACTACTGTTTCTCATAAAACACTTATGAGGATCATGAAAGAAGAACCAAAGCTTCAAATGTATGATGTATTTACAATTGGAGCAATGGAAAAAACCATGGATATGATTGGTCTTCGTAGTAGGAAGCATCAGATAATCCATAGGGTGACAACATGTGAATTTGCGATCCCAATGGAATTCACGGGAAACCAAATTGTGATGCAGTTAATCCCCTACAGAGAAATCCAGGAGATTAAGAACAAGGTCAAAAGAGAATTTGCTAACACGCTCTCATGGATTCATATTGGAGCCATTAGAGTAATCATCAAGGCGACTTTCAAGGAATGAATAGATTCGCCACTCAACTTGGCAATCTTTGACAAAAGAATCCTGAACCTCAAAGATTCTTGTTTAGGAGCAGTGGCAGGAAATCTATATGCAGGAAAGATGACCTTCAACATCTATCCACGGATTGCATACAATTTAGGAGATCGAGACTTCAACAAAGTTCTCACTCTTCATCAAGATTTTAAAAAGAGAAGATTTGATGAAAGAAGAACAGGCCTTACCCGATCACCTACAAGGTATCATACGCACTCTCGAATACTCATCATTCCGAGGTATTCTTGAGAAAGGAATTCATTGAAGTCCCCAGAATCTTTGAAGACTTCGCCAAAGCGGTATTGCCCGGATATTATTGATACTCCGACAATAGGGGAGATCGACATGAGGATACATGATCAACCTGTTCTGCACAGAAGCAGGAGCCTTATGATCGAGCCAAGAAGGATGTCTTTCCAACATGATAGGTTAATCAACAACTATCCAGGGGAAAAACGGAAGGCAGTCTCGAGCAGAATTCAGAAAATTCCTGATGTATTCAAAACAATAGGAAAACTGAAATGCCCAGAAGGCTGGAGAGAAGTGCAGATAATTTTTGACATCACCAACAAGAACAATATATTCCCTTGCGATGTCCTATATTATTTGCAACAACCTACAGTTGGCAAGTTTCAAGGAAACCTTCAGATTGGTGAAATTGATCTCATAATTGAAGGAATTGCCGGACGTATCCCAGAACAGCTTATTCTTGGGATTGAATTTCTCGAGGAATATAAACCTTGGGAAAGATTGTACGATGGAATGGAATTCACGGTCGACGGAAAAAGATACCGAATTCGATGACCACCAGTCCATTCTCAATATACATCTCCATTTGGATGTTATATGAGAAGTACCGGGCAGAATATTTTGCGGCCTACATTGACTCAGGAGCTGGAATATGCACTGCCAGGCGAGAAATCTTCCCCAAAGACGTTGGTGAGAAATTACCAGCCATTGCCGGTCGAGACTTTTCCAAACGGATCCTTATTCTTAATGAAGGAGTCCGAGGAGCGGATACAATTATCGGCGGAGCTGGTAGTACCCCATGGTACAAAGTTAAAACTCCTCCTATATATTTCCATGACACATGCGCCGATATGCTGTTAGGGAACAATTTCATACAGACATTCAAGCCGTTCACACAGGAGAACGAGACCAGGTGGCTTATTTTCACAACTCTGTGTGATCATAAGATTATGGTGCAGAGACTATGGAGGCGTTTCACAGAAAATTCCCTATCCATTTTCGCAATAAGCGTGGTGATGAAGGAAAACTTCAACACCCAAAGATGAAAGATCAGCGGAAATTTGGAGAGGCAATTCTTCACTTCCGACAACTAGGTCCTAGTGAAAAGGATTCTCAACTTTTGACTAGGTTAATTGTATGTAATCCTTAGAGCATACAACGCAGCGCAATAAAATTAATTATGGATTACTAAACACCGGATCTATACATAGGATTTCATATCGGATAAAGGATATACGAAGGTCTCACCCTTGTAGCTTGTTTGATGCAGAATCCTCGATGTAGCACCACGAGTCACAAACAAAAGTTTGAACCTTTGTCTCTACGGTATCCACGCGATCAAATCGAAAGGGATGTTCAAGAAAAGGTTGCTAGACTTATTCTTGAACCAACAAAACCTCACGGTTACTATAACCGAGCAAGGACGGCCGTGAAGTTCAAGGCGGCGGCGGCGATGATCTTCGAACAAGCGGCGGCCGAGAGCTTGAGGAGTGGAGTCTAGGTTTTGATATCAAGCAATGATATGAAAGTATAATTAACAATTAATCAAAACCTTGTATTTATATTATAAGGCTTTAATTAAGGTTCAAGACTTGCTCAAAGTCTTATGGGCCCAAACCCATGATTTAATTAAAACCTTTTAATCACTTAATTAAGACTCTTCTTAATTAATTAATTAATTCATCCAATGAATTTAATTTCCCTTCTCGATTTAATCTTTTGTGCGACCCGATAGGTTCTTGTAATGTTGGCAGTGACATAAAATCTCATTTTACGTTACAAGCAAAGAGCGGTGTCTAGCAACACATCAAGGCTACCCAAATTACAAGAATGTCAATGACTCGACATAACCTTTAGAACTTGTGATAATATTAACCATGTAACTTAATCCCTTTGTCCTTTGTGTTTAGATTGAACACGAGTCATGGAATAGTCATACTCGTATATCCAATCTTTATTTCTTGATCCCCAAGTAGAACTAGAATAAACGAATAAGCTCGATATCTCATATCGACTCATTCGAGCATGACCATGCTTTTTAGTTCTCACTTGATCAAGGGCCAAACACATCTCCTGTTATATAGGAGGGACAAATCCTATCACGATCAGTCAACATCCCTCTACATAATTCGTAGTGTATCCAATAGTCGCCTTTATAGTTTACCCTGTTACGGGTAACGTTTGACAATATCAAGATACATAACTCCTTATGTTGGGATCTCTGATGATCACAAGTCGTAAGGATTACATACATTATTATCACTATGAGAATTGCATATGACGATCATATAACTATCCATGTTGCATTCTCATGGAGGGTCTGTCCAGTACATCGTTCTCTAACATGTACCCATGTATTGATTTGATATCTCATATCAATGAACAATTCATCAATCAATACATACTAGTCTCTACGTATTATCATTATCCCTATTCATGATAATACTTGACTAGGGACATCTTTAAGAATAATACAATATTATTCTAAGGACATTAACATATATATTAATTCACATTGCACAGTTAAAAGAATAATATATAATAATGAATTGCCATTCATAAAATCATAAACATTGTATGTCAAAACAATCATCTAATGATTTGTCTTAGGGCATATCCCAACAAATCTCCGACTTGCACTAAGACCACTCAGACATATACCTAATGCCTAGAGATCTAGTATGACGATCATGCTTCTGCTGTGGCAGTGGCTTCGTCAATGGGTCAGATACATTATCATCTGTTGGTACTTTGCATATTTTAACATCTCCCCTTTCAACGATTTCTCGAATGAAATGGAAAGCCTAAGTATGTGCTTGGATCTTTGGTGAGATCTTGGTTCCTTAGCCAATGCGATCGCTCCATTGTTGTCACAATAGAGTTCTATCGGATCTTTAATGCTAGGCACCACTCCAAGTTCAGTAATGAACTTCCTCATCCAAACAGCTTCCTTTGCTGCATCCGAGGCAGCAATATACTCAGCTTCCGTTGTAGAATCGGCTACTGTTTCTTGCTTTGAACTCTTCCAGCTCACAGCACCTCCATTTAGGCAATACACATATCCAGATTGCGATCGAAAATCATCTTTGTCAGTATGGAAGCTTGCATCAGTGTAACCCATTACATTGAGCTCTTCCTCACCTCCATAAATCAAGAATGTATCCTTAGTCCTTCTCAAGTACTTCAGGATGTTCTTGACAGCAATCCAGTGACCTTCACCTGGATCAACTTGATATCTGCTCGTCATGCTCAAAGCATACGATACATCGGGACGAGTACATATCATGGCATACATGATAGATCCAATAGCTGACGCATATAGAATCTTACTCATGCGTTGTCTCTCATCTGGTGTTGAAGGACACTGTTCCTTCGAGAGATATATACCATGTGTCATAGGCACGAATCCTTTCTTTGATTCTTGCATGCTAAACCTTTTAAGCACTTTGTCTATGTATGTACTTTGACTTAGGCCAAGAAGCCTTCTCGATCTATCTCTATAGATCTTGATTCCTAATACATAGGTGGCTTCTCCCAAGTCTTTCATCGAAAAGCAGTTCCCTAGCCAAATCTTTTCAGATTGCAACATTTTCAATGAGAAGTATGTCATCTACATACAACACTGGGAAAATGATTACGCTCCCACTGACCTTCTTGTAGACACAAGGTTCATCCTCGTTTTTGATAAAACCTAACTCTTTGATTGCATCATCAAAACGAAGATTCCAACTCCGAGAAGCTTGCTTCAATCCATAAATGGATCGTTGTAGCTTGCATATCTTTCCAGCATCCTTTGGATCGACAAAACCCTCGGGCTGTGTCATGTACACATCCTCGAGCAGATTTCCATTAAGGAAAGCTGTTTTGACATCCATCTGCCAGATTTCATAATCATGAAATGCAGCTATTGCAAGTAAGATCCTTATGGATTTAACCATGGCCACTGGTGAAAAGGTTTCATCATAGTCAATACCATGAATTCGTTTGAATCCTTTTGCAACCAGCCGACCTTTATAGGTTTGTACGTTACCATCCATATCGGTCTTTTTCTTGAAAATCCATTTGCACCCTATGGGTCGTACCCCTTCAGGTGGATCAACCAAAGTCCATACTTGGTTTGCATACATGGATTCCATCTCAGATTTCATGGCCTCTTGCCATTTCTCAGAATCAGTGCCCATTATAGCTTGTTGATAAGATGACGGCTCATCCTCATCAATAAGTAGTAAGTCACCTTGTTGAGTCACAAGAAATCCATATCTCTGTGGCTCCCGGTGTTCTCTTACAGACCTACGCTGGGCTTGTGTCTCTTGAGCAGATACTTCTTCCACAACAGCTTGCGGTGCCTGCTCTGTTTCCATCTCAATCTCACGTTCAGTGTTTTCTTGTGGTTGAACTTCACTAAGTTCAATTTTTCTCCCACTGGTTTTTCAAGAAATACATCAGTCCTAGCAACAACTACTTTGTTCTCGGTGGGATAATAGAAATAGTATCCTTTCGTTTCCTTAGGATACCCAACAAATAAATACTTATCAGATTTGGGTCCAAGTTTGTTAGTGGCGTGACGTCTAACGAAAGCCTCACAACCCCAAATCTTCATAAAAGACATACTAGGACGCTTCCCAGTCCATATCTCATATGGTGTCTTTTCCACTGATTTAGATGGAACACGGTTCAGTAAGAAAATCGCTGTTTCTAGAGCGTGTCCCCAAAACGATATCGGAAGATCTGCATGACTCATCATTGATCTGACCATGTCTAACAAGGTTCGATTTCTCCTCTCGGATACACCATTCCATTGTGGAGTATACGGAGGAGTGAGTTGTGGGACTATCCCACACTCCTTTAGATAGTCATGAAACTCTTGGCTTAAGTATTCACCTCCTCGATCTCGAAGGATTTTGATACTTTTGCCAAGTTGGTTTTGTACTTCATTCTTGAAATCTTTGAACTTTTCAAAGGTTTCATGCTTATGCTTCATTAGGTACACATACCCATATCTACTGAGGTCATCAGTAAATGTAACGAAGTATTGAAAACCACCTCTAGCTTGTGTACTTATTGGTCCACATACATCACTATGTATTAGTCCAATAAAACATTTGCCCTTTCAACATGTCCCTTGAAAGGGGCTTTAGTCATCTTGCCCATTAAACAAGATTCACATGTTTCATATGATTCAAAATCAAATGAATCTAATACTCCATCCTTATGAAGTTTATATATGCGGTTTTCGTTTATGTGGCCCAAGCGACAATGCCAGAGATAAGTCGGATTACAATCATTATTTTTAATCCTTTTAGTATTTATGTTATAGATAGGCATATCAAGATTTAATAAATAAAGATCATTCACCATTTGTGCACTAGCATAAAACATATCATTTAAATAAATAGAACAACTGTTGTCCTTTATTATAAATGAAAACCCACACTTGTCTAAACAAGAAATAGAAATTATGTTTTTGGTAATGGATGGCACAAAATAACAGTCTTTTAAAATCAATGATAAACCAGAAGGCAAAGATAAATAATAATCTCCTACAGCTAATGCAGCAACTCTTGCTCCATTTCCAACTCGGAGATCAACTTCGCCTTTCGCCAACAATCTACTCTTTTTGAGGTCCTGCACATTTACACAAATGTGAGATCCACATCCAGTATCTAATACCCATGATGAAGAAGTAGATAAATTGACTTCTATAACAAAAATACCTGAAGTGGAAGTCACACTTCCTTTCTTTAGATCCTCCAGATATACTTTGCAGTTTCTTTTCCAATGGCCGGTCTCACCGCAATGGAAACAGTTCCTTTCCTTCGCTATCCCTCCTTTTGGTTTCAGCGCAGATGACTTTGGCTTAGATTTAACAAAGACCTTCTTGTTTTTCTTGAAGTTCTTAGCTTTAGTCTTTCCTTTGCTCTTATTCACAATAAGAACATTTGTTGGTTTAGACTTCTTGCTATTTGCTTCAAAAGTTCTAAGCATGCCAAGTAATTGTGGTAGTGTCTTCTCAATTTCAATCATATTGTAATTTAAGACAAATTGACTGAAGCTTTCAGGCAACGATTGCAAGATCACGTCAGTGGCCAACTCTTGGTCCAAAGGAAAACCCAGTTTCTCTAGATTCTCAATATACCCAATCATCTTGAGTACATGAGTACCAACCAGACTTCCTTCTACCATTCTACACTGGAATAACGCCTTAGAGACGTCATACCTCTCTTATCTTGCTTGTTGTTGGTACAGTTGCTTAAGATGCTCGATCATATCAAACGCCTCCATTTCCTCATGTTGCTTCTGAAGCTCAGAGTTCATGGTGGCAAGCATAAGGCACCCAACATCAAGTGCGTCACTTTGATGCTTCTTGTAAGCATCTTTTTCGGCTCTTGTAGCCGTTAGGGGAGGTTCCTCAGCAGGTAAGGGTTCCTCTAGGACATATTGTTTCTTTTCTTGTTTGAGGACTATCCTCAAGTTCCTATGCCAGTCTAGGAAATTTGTCCCATTTAATTTGTCCTTCTCAAGGACCGATCGCAGTGATAATGTGCTTGTTACGTTGTTAGTTGCCATGGATATCTACAATATAAATATGCAAAATAAGTTTATGATTTAATCATTTAACATGGTCTTATATTAAATGATACTCCCACTATTTGTTTAAAAAATATCAACCCTCAAAACCTTTAGTGGGCCAAGATCCATATTTCGCCTAATCTTGAGTTAGCTTTGGCTAATCGCCCAAGACTCGGTTATTTAGGTAGACAACACTTTGTCAATTACATCACATGTAATTCTTGGATAGTTGGACGAACAACAATTTGTTCAATTCATCAAATGAATTATAATCCAACCCATGCCTCTAAGTTCCCAATCCTATTGAGATAACCTAGTTAAGTCGTACCCAATTTAAAGTATAACGGATATCACTTTTATCCTTTCGCGCCTTACTAAGATTGCCACGGTGCTTTGCTTTGGCAAACCCACACATGTACAATCGAAGTTTTTTGACGAGTACTTTTAATTTTGGAAGGCATCTAAAACTTAATATTTTAGAGGGATTTATTGATCTCATGATTAGTTTGATAATTTAAAATATGTCCACTACATATAGTTGTATACATATCTACATATATGTGTAATACAATTATCAATCTAAAACATAAGATAAATCATGCATCAACATACATAATTAAACGTGACATGGTTATAGCCCCTACTAATGATTTTCTCAAGCCAATGAGAAAATCCTAAGAGTCAACCTAAGGTAACTTCACAAGCACCTTCCTTTGGCTCCAATTTGTGAATGGCCTCTTCATCCCGGCACGATGCTCCATCTTCATTGATCATCATCAATAAAATAAACTACACTATTTACAAGATATAGAATTCCTCGATTCACATTCGAGGGGAACATAGGGGAGGGATTACATTTAGAATGAAATAGAGAAGGCACGACACGCAGGTCGTATTATAAATTACAAACATCCACAAATCCTATCTAATAGGTCAAAGGGCTATAACCACGCACCATGCTCAAACAACACATAAAGCATGCTTTAACATTTAATTAATTAAATTCTAAACATTTTAAATTTAATTCTAATTAAAACTATAAAATAGAATTTTGTAAAATTATCGTACGCTCGGGACATCACATGCCACGAATAAAAAAAACGACTAAACCATGAACCATCATGATTCGAATCATCATAGACCATGGCTGGACCAATCATGGGCCTATGGTTCGAAACCCTAGCCCATGGCCGAACCATGGCTCGGGTGCGGCGCCGCTAGGGTTCCAAACCCTAGCCGCCAAGCACCATTTTGTTTTTCCATCGAGCCAACATGGTTCGAAACGTCGAAATTCATGAGCCATAAGCCACGGTCCAACCATGCACGGTTCATGACGGTGGCGGCTCAACCATATCGAGCCAAGGGTTCGAACACCCTAGCCCTCATGTGGTGTAGCCTCCAACACGTATGATTCCGAGACTCATGGTCCGAACCATTATCGAGCCAAAAGGTTCTAAAACACTAGCAAAAGGGCGACGATGGACGAGCCCATGCACGGCTACTAGGGTTTCGAAACCCTAGCCGTCATGAGCTAGCCGTCACGAGCCAATGGGTTCTAAACCCTAATCAAGTTTTGACACTTCCATGCACAATTATTAGCCACAACGGCTAAACCATCTCGAGCCAAGGGTTCGAAAACCCTAGCCCTCATGTGGCTAGCCGTGTGTCATTTGTGATGGTGATGGCCAAACTCTTGTGAATTATGGTTCGATATTCGCCAATTTATATCAAATATAATTTTACGATGATTTTCACAAATTCGATATTAACATATCATATATGTTCATACAGTTTTAAATAGCATGCAATATTAATCTAAATATGATTAAACTATTTAACCACATAAATCCGATATGAGTCTTGTACACGGCTCTGATACCACTGTATGTAATCCTTAGAGCATACAACGCAGCGGAATAAAATTAATTATGGATTACTAAACACCGGATCTATACATAGGATTTCCTACCGGATAAATGATATACGAAGGTCTCACCCTTGTAGCGTGTTTGATGCAGAATCCTCGATGTAGCACCACGAGTCACAAACAAAAGGTTGAACCTTTGTCTCTACGGTATCCACACGATCAAATCGAAAGGGATGTTCAAGAAAAGGTTGCTAGACTTATTCTTGAACCAACAAAACCTCACGGTTACTATAACCGAGCAAGGACGGCCGTGAAGATCAAGGCGGCGGCGGCGATGATCTTCGAACAAGCGGCGGCCGAGAGCTTGAGGAGTGGAGTCTAGGTTTTGATATCAAGCAATGATATGAAAGTATAATTAACAATTAATCAAAACCTTGTATTTATATTATAAGGCTTTAATTAAGGTTCAAGACTTTCTTAAAGTCTTATGGGCCCAAACCCATGATTTAATTAAAACCTTTAATCACTTAATTAAGACTCTTCTTAATTAATTAATTCATCCAATGAATTTAATTTCCCTTCTCGATTTAATCTTTTGTGCGACCCGATAGGTTCTTGTAATGTTGGCAGTGACATAAAATCTCATTTTACGTTACAAGCAAAGAGCGGTGTCTAGCAACACATCAAGGCTACCCAAATTACAAGAATGTCAATGACTCGACATAACCTTTAGAACTTGTGATAATATTAACCATGTAACTTAATCCCTTTGTCCTTTGTGTTTAGATTGCACACGAGTCATGGAATAGTCATACTCGTATATCCAATCTTTATTTCTTGATCCCCAAGTAGAACTAGAATAAACGAATAAGCTCGATATCTCATATCGACTCATTCGAGCATGGCCATGCTTTTTAGTTCTCACTTGATCAAGGGCCAAACACATCTCCTGTTATATAGGAGGGACAAATCCTATCTCGATCAGTCAACATCCCTCTACATAATTCGTAGTGTATCCAATAGTCACCTTTATAGTTTACCCTGTTACGGGTAACGTTTGACAATATCAAGATACATAACTCCTTATGTTGGGATCTCTGATGATCACAAGTCGTAAGGATTACATACATTATTATCACTATGAGAATTGCATATGACGATCATATAACTATACATGTTGCATTCTCATGGTGGGTCTGTCCAGTACATCGTTCTCTAACATGTACCCATGTATTGATTTGATATCTCATATCAATGAACAATTCATCAATCAATACATACTAGTCTCTACGTATTATCATTATCCCTATTCATGATAATACTTGACTAGGGACATCTTTAAGAATAATACAATATTATTCTAAGGACATTAACATATATATTAATTCACATTGCACAGTTAAAAGAATAATATATAATAATGAATTGCCATTCATAAAATCATAAACATTGTATGTCAAAATAATCATCTAATGATTTGTCTTAGGGCATATCCCAACATTAATAACATATCTTTCAGAGAGCAGGATGAGGAAAGAGTAACTCCAGAAACCCTGTTGCTACTGAAAAATGCTTTACGACAAGAAGTTCCACAACCTGAATCTACCATCGAAGAGCGAATCACTCTAGAGATGTAAAAAGGAAGATTCGTAGGAACTACAACGAGGATCCACTGGCATGGTGGAACAAAAATGAGCTCAGAGCTACTTTGAAGATTAAAACTGGAAAATAAAATGAGTTTGTTATGTACAGGCCGATCCCCATGAACCAGGAAGATTGAAAGGATATGCAGATCATACTTAAGGAGCATCTTGACCTTAAGTTAATCTCCGTAGGTATTTCTCAATAAGCAGCCCAGGATTTCTTGTACGGAATCATGGAGAAATTAAACGAGGAAAGCTGAGATTGGTGATCAACTATAAAGGGATCAACGAAATCTTGGAGTTCGATGGATATTTTATCCCAAGCATAGAACATTTGGTAAATAGCATCAAGATTGCCAAAGTGTTTTCTAAATTTGATTGCAAGTCTGGGTTCTACCAGATTAAAATGGAGGAAGCAAGCAGAAAGTTTACAGCCTTCTCCACGCCACAAGGTCATTATATCTGGAATGTTATGCCAATGGGATTGGCAAATGCTCCCCAGATATATCAAAGAAAGATGGGTAATCTGTTCAAGGATTACTTCAGCTTCATGTTTGTTTATATTGATATTGACGACATCCTCATAGCGTCAAAAAACATGAAAGAACATCTTAAACATCTGAAAATCTTTTCAGACGTTTGTTACAAGGAGGGATTAGTGCTTTCCGAAAAGAAAGCGGTGATTGCTACAAGACAGATCGAGTTCCTTGGAATCGAGATCGACGAATCTGGAATCATCCTGCAGAATCATATTGTTAAAAAAGTACAAGGATATCCAGACGACCTCAAGGATTTAAAACAACTTCAGAGTTTTTTAGGAGTTGTTAATTTTGCTGGGATGTTTATCAACAATCTAGCAAACCACAGGAAGGTGTTCAGTTCACTACTCAAAAAGGATGTTAAGTTTGAATGGAATGAAGATCACAGACAAGCTGTCAAACAGCTAAAGAAGGTGTGCAGGCAACTACCAAAGCTTGCAATACCAAACGACGAGGATGAACCGATATTATACACAGATGCCAATGATCATTGGTGGGCTGCGGTTCTCATGAAAATTACACCAGAAGGAGAAGTGCCATGCAGATATTGTAGTGGGCTATTTGCTAACAACGAAGTTATCAGATGGCACATCAACGAGAATGAGTTCTTTGCTGTTCGAAAGGCTTTTAAAAAATGGCCACTATTTTTATTTGCAAAGAAATTTATCTTGAAAATAGATAATACTAGTGTTAAGTCTTTTCTGAAAAATAAGATTGAATCAAAACCAGAAAAGGCTAGACTTTTAAGATCGCAAGCTGAATGCCAATATTATGATTATGATATTGTCATTGTGAAATCTGATAAAAATATTCTTGCAGATTTCTTAACACGAGATGGAGGGACACACTGCTAGCGATACCCTCAAACGAGTTAGGAATCTCAGGGAAAACCTGGAGATCCTGGAACGAGATTTTGGGACTCTTTGTCTCAATGCAGAGGTCGCAGGAAGACTTCAACGAGCAGATCAGGAACTTGTTACTGATCATATACGAGCATGCTTTCGGGACCACTAATGATTGTTTGAAGTCTTGAAAGGGCCTATCCTTCAGGCTGCACCTTCAACGGTGCAAAAAGAAGTGTTTAGAGAAAGGGGCTCATCTAACCCGGAGGAAAGGGATTCAAGTACCCCTGTCACGAGTGCTTCAGATGATGCATTCCTTGAGGATGTACAAGCTGAAGCGAATGTCGAAGGTCAGGTGTCATCACAATTTGAACCTTCAAGTCAACCCAGCACCTCTGGGGTAAAAGAGGGAGAGTTGAATCTTAGGCCAATGACTGGCAAGTCTAAGGTTCAAATTAATGATGATTTAGTTTCTTCACCCATGCAGGATTACCAGCGCACTTGGGAGACACTAATTACCAGGCGAGGTATCAACCCAGAAAATCAATAGTTGATATGTCCGGAAAATATCCGAGATTTGGATGAAACCATGCAGCCATCCAAACGATGTTCAGGAATGGTATAATTTTCGGAGCTCTGTCTTCGGTTTATACTGTGGCACCAACCTTCTCTGAAATTTCGAAACTAGAAAAATGGATCAGAGAAGCTGTATACGAGACTTGGGCCAATAATCCACATTTGGCCAGAGGCGATATCTTGGAGTTGTATTTTTTCAGTGCTGCTCCAGAACCGTCGAAGAAAGGCTTCATTGAAGCTTTTCATTTTGTCAAGCTAAGAAGACCAGATGGAAACGCCCTGAAAAATATAAAAATGGCGCTACCAGAAGGAATTCCAATTTCGGCTGGAACTATTACAGATGATGAAGTTTCAACCAGACGAGCATGGGGTCTTTGGGTTTTTCTAACAGAAATGGACAAAGTCAAATACACATTCAAGTTCTTTCAGAATTCAGCCAATAGAACTTTCTTGCTGAATTCCATGACAGGAACCTCCACGGGATGTGCCGAAGAACTCTTTGAAACAAAGAGAAGAATTCTTTGGGAGAACAAGATTCCGGCAGGAAAGTGATCGCTATTATTTTAAACAGTTATTTCTCAGAGTAGCGATTCTCTACCGCAAGTGCACGGTGTCAAGTTTTAGTATAATGGTTTAAAAGTAAGGAGTGTCGTACCCACAGGGACTTGTAGTAATTACCACGTTCGATTAGAATTACTATATTTAACCTACGATTATGGAATGATTATCAAAATAAATTGACTTAAGCACAAAAATTAACCTAAACAGCAGTGGTGGATAATTGAAGAGAATTTATAAACGAATTATCAAGACGTCGGTTCACCCATGTAATCCCCCAAAAGTTGTCTATTAATTAAGATTCAATGTTCTATGTTCTAGGGTGACGAGTTTTCCTATTTCATTCGTTATACCTTGGTCCGGTTATAACAAGTCTAGCATTAATCTACAATAAACCACTCCCGTGTCTTTATTGAATGATTAATACCGAAAAACACTTCGTGAAAACTACTAGCCTTCGATTTTGGTAAATCTATTGCTATCACATGTGTGCTAGATTTTACTTGGTCCGTCTCAACCTAAAACCCACGGCCTAATTTACTACGTCGTATCGTAATCTCCTATGGTCAATTCAATTACGATTACCAATATCATGCAAAAGGTAGCTAATCTTTTACAAGCATTAAAAACAGAAATTATGCGCAAAGATCATAGAAATTAAATCAAAACCATTAATTAACTCAAGGGTTCAAACATGGGATCCCCTATGTCACTGCATTGGCTTGCTCCCTTGGATTCTTCTCTGTGTCACTCGGTAGAGTTCCTAGTGCTCTCCCAGCCAAGATAGTTGCCAACTACCCTACTTGAAGCTCCAAGCTTTTGATAGATGAATCTTGTTTCTTCATCCTTGTTTCAGTTGAGGATATGAACTTGGTCAATAGCTCCACCATGCTCGGCTGTGGTAGATAACCCGGTGGTGGTTGTGGTTGATACCTCAACCCCGTATTGTATGGATATGGGCAGGGGTTGTTTTGTGGCCGGTTTCCTACATAATTCACAGCTTCATTAGTTTGAGCGAATGGGTTACCTGTTTGGCATTCAACGCTCGGATGATTGCCTCCGCATAGGTCACAAGTAATCCCTTGAGCTTTCATCCCTGTTATGCTCATGCTATCTAGTCTCTTTTTCAATGCCTCAATTTGAGCTGCCAAAGCAGTAACTTCCCTCACTTGATGAACTCCAACTTGCTTCTTTGGCATGTTCCTCTCGGACTGCCATTGACAGCTATTAGCAGCCATCTCCTCCAACAGTGTATAGGCCTCCTCCGTCGTCTTTCTCATCACAGTACCTACTGATGTTGCATCAATCATAGAACGGTTATCATAAAATAACCGTTATAGAAAGTTTATACCTGCAGCCAGATGGGAAGGCCATGGTGTGGGCATTGTTAGTAATCCTTAGAGCATACAACGCAGCGGAATAAAATTTTGGATTAATAGACCGCGGATCTATACATAGGGATTCATATCGGATAAAGGTATACAAAAGTCTCACCCTTGTAGCGTGTTTGAGCAGATTCCACGGAGCAGCACCACGTCCAACGCCTCCTTCGAGTCACTAGCAAAACTTATCAAGTTTTGCCTCAACGGTATCCACACGATCAAATCGGGTGAAGGGATAGTTTAAGAACAAAGTGCTAGATTTGTTCTCAAACCAACAAACGAAGCACACTCGATTCACAATCGAAAAGATGGCCGGAATCACTCAAGGATGCCCTTCGACTATCAAGAAGCCGAGAGCAAAAGTTGAGAGGCGGCAGTGTACAAGAAATTGTAGGTTGGAATGATATTAAAAATTGTCTCCTACAATTAATTATACCATGTAATTAAAAGGGCTTAATTAAGTTCAAGACTTTCTTAAAGTCTTATGGGCCCAAACCCATGATTTAATTAAAACCTTTTAATCACTTAATTAAGAATCTTCTTAATTAATTAATTCATCCAATGAATTTAATTTCCCTTCTCGATTTAATCTTTTGTACGACCCGATAGGTTCTTGTAATGTTGGCAGTGACATAAAATCTCATTTTACATTACAAGCAAAGAGCGGTGTATAGCAACACATCAAGGCTACCCAAATTACAAGAATGTCAATGACTCGACATAACCTGTAGAACTTGTGATAATATTAACCATGTAACTTAATCCCTTTGTCCTTTGTGTTTAGATTGAACACGAGTCATGGAATAGTCATACTCGTATATTCAATCTTTATTTCTTGATCCCCAAGTAGAACTAGAATAAACGAATAAGCTCAATATCTCATATCGACTCATTCGAGCATGGCCATGCATTTTAGTTCTCACTTGATCAAGGGCCAAACACATCTCCTGTTATATAGGAGGGACAAATCCTATCTCGATCAGTCAACATCCCTCTACATAATTCGTAGTGTATCCAATAGTTGCATTTATAGTTTACCCTGTTATGGGTAACGTTTGACAATATCAAGATACATAACTCCTTATGTTGGGATCTCTGATGATCACAAGTCGTAAGGATTACATACATTATTATCACTATGAGAATTGCATATGACGATCATATAACTATCCATGTTGCATTCTCATGGTGGGTCTGCCCAGTACATCGTTCTCTAACATGTACCCATGTGTTGATTTGATATCTCATATCAATGAACAATTCATCAATCAACACATACTAGTCTCTACGTATTATCATATCCCTATTCATGATAATACTTGACTAGGGACAATCTTTAAGAATAATACAATATTATTCTAAGGACATTAACTTATATATCAATTCACATTGCACAGTTAAAAGAATAATATATAATAATGAATTGCCATTCATAAAATCATAAACATTGTATGTCAAAACAATCATCTAATGATTTGTCTTAGGGCATATCCCAACAGGCATCTCCTCAGTAAGTCCTTGAAGCGCTCCCATGCTTCATACAGTGTTTCAGGATCATGTTGCTCAAATGTAGTGATATCATTTCGCATCTTAGCAGTCTTTGATGGTGGGAAGTATTTTGACATGAAAGCTTGCACCATCCCATCCCAAGTGGTAATTGATCATGTAGGCAAAGAATGCAACCAAGATTTAGCTTTATTATTTAAAGAGAAAGGGAACAATCGTAACTTGATGGCGTCTTCAGTGACGCCATTATGCTTGAAGGTGTCGCAAATTTCCAAGAAATTCGTTATGTGAATGTTGGGATCATCAGTGGTCTCTCCCCCAAACTGCACCGAGTGCTGGATCATTTGAATGATTGCAGGCTTGATTTCAAAGTTGTTCGCATGTATGCTTGGTCTAGTGATACTAGACAATGACCCATGGAACGAGGGATGAGCATAATCCATTAGGGATCTTCTATTAGGCACCTCTTCGTTCCGTCTTTCATCTCTTCCACCTCCCCCCGCATTGTTTTCAGCCATTGTTCGAACTTCGTTCCGTCTTTCATCTCTTCCACCTCCTCCCGCATTGTTTTCAGCCATTGTTCGAACTTCTCTTAGTCTTCTAAGAAGAGTTCTTTCAATTTCAGGGTCAAACGACTCAAGTGCTGGTAGTTCACTCCTTAGCATGCACTAGGGAGTAATAACCTACACAATCCAACCAAAGAGAAGGCAATTGTGATGCCCCGAAATTAATTACTTGCAATCTGGGCATTAATTATGTTTATATGATGAATTATGTTGATAATTGATTTATGTGTTAGAATTAATTATCAGGTTGAAATGCTTAGTCACATGATAGGCGTGACCCGGGGTTGCATTTCAGGGTGTATGTTATGCATGTTAGAAGAAGGGGTGTTAACATGATTTAATTGTATTGGGTGTTATTTATGAGGAAGATATGAAGTTAGAGGAAGTTTGTTGCATTTTTGTAAAATGCTTTTAAAATACCATGTTGGGGTATTTTATACATCATGTTAACTTTGGGGTTCAAATTTTAATTAACTTATAACCCTTACCCCACTACACTTTATTCACTTTATCCCATTTCTCTCTTAAATCCCAAACTCACTCTCAAACCCTACCCATTTGCCCCATTTTCAAAATTCATCAAGGAAGGAGAAGGAAAGCTCCACAAAACTTTTGTTTGTGGGATTTTTGTTAAGATTTGGAGTCTTCAAGAGGTATGGAACCCTTCCTAAAGTTTTGATGATGTTTGGTTTTGTTTTGAAATGGGTTTTGATTGTTTGAAATGGATTTATTTTGGGTTGGTATGATGATTGGATGGGTGTAGGATTTTTAGTTGTTTAATGGTGTAAAAATGAAGGTTTGAAGTGTCTTTATGTTTTTGGGTTGATGGTATAAGAGTTGTGGAGGATGGTGAAGTTTTTATGGTGCAAAAATGGAGAAATCGCACGCACAGTGGGTAGCGATCGATCGCTACGAACGCAGCGATCGATCGCCGAAGGCTAATAGCAAAAATTGCTACAGGCGATCGATCGCCATATATGCAGTGATCGATCGCCGCGAGGCAGAATGGTCAAGCGATCGATCGCTACATCGAAGCGATCGATCGGTAAGGCTCGCGATCGATCTCCTCGATGCAGCGATCGATCGCCAGCTGCTTAAAAGAGGAAAATGATGTTTTTGTTGAATTTTTGGTATTTGGACCATATTTGGCTATTGTTTAGCTTCTAATATTGACTTGTATGTTGTGTAGAACCATCCCAGGTACCAACAACATCAAGGAGATAAAGTTCTCCAACTTCTCCACTTTTGGGAATTAAGGTACATAAGAAGCGTACGGGCATCGGACGGTAAAACACACTCCTACATTAAGACTATGTCATGATTACATAAGTATTTACGATGTTTATGATGATGATTATGATAAGTAAGTTTATGAGGATGATGTTTATGATAAGTAAAGATGATATGATGTTCATGATGATGATTATGATAAGTAAGTTTATGATGACGATGTTCATGTTGAGTGAAGATGATATGATGTTCATGATGATGATCATGATAAGTAAGTATAAGATGATGATGTTTATAATGTGATGATGATGTATGTGTTTAACTATGTTATTGAGAATGGTTGAGTGTACTGGCAGTTGTTATGGGAAAGCGAGGAAGGTACTTAACGATGACATAGCTAGCGAGGAGATTACATCCGCTATCAAGGTGTAGCGAGGGGTAATAACAGTACCGCTATATGTCAAAGCGATGGGGCCAATTATTCCGCGGACATAACAAGGCCAGAAACATCCCCATTTCTCAATAACATTGTTGATTGCGAGCATATATGTGAAGTGTGATTTTAATCATTTATGTCAAGAACTAATGATTATATGCATGACTATGAAACAGGGACAACCAAAGTGGGTTAATACGATTAACCAGGAAGTATTTGTTACGATTTTTTTTCATGCATTTACTTATATGCCATTACCTTATGATGTTAAGTAATGATGTACATGCTCATGATGGGTTGTTCTTGTAGGTACACTTTTGGACTAAAGGACTACGGGTCGCGTTGAGGCAGTGAGCTATGAGGAGCATGAAAGAAGATAGGAATACAAGATTTTTGGATAGTCTCTACTCTAGGATAGTATAATTCTATCGCTTTAACATTAATTGTCAGAGAATGTAATTATTAAGTTTTGAAATTTTATTTTTTGCCTGTAACCCTATTAGCTCAAAGCTACAACCGGAACCCTAAGGTGATATGAATGCATGATTAGTCCATAATATGTGATTAATATGATGTTAAGGTAGGAAGACCCTACATTAGTGGTATCAGAGCAGTGGTTAGATAACCCGGGAACGAGTGAAGGGTAGCCTTAGCAATAAGTTAGCTAGGTGCTCACTTTAAAACATGTTTTGTGCATGTGTTGCATATGAAGTATATGATGTTATACTGACATGTTTTGTTTCTCTAACGATGTATTATATGAACTGCTTTTGGGTATTGTTGTTAACCCTTGTCTTGCAGCATGGCAGCAAATGTTGAAGTGGGTGATGCAGTAAGTGTTAATGCAAGTGTTGGGCGTACCAATCCCCTACCACCACCAGCCTTGGGCGAGGAACCTTATGAGCAACAGTTAATACCCGGGGAGCTAAGCTTGGCTCAGTTTCTAACATATCGACCCCCAATGTTCGAGGGAACTGAGACAGGGGAACAGGCTGAGGAGTGTTAGAGAGGATCGAGCAGATATTTGTGGCAGCCCCTTGTGCTAAGACAGCCTGGATAAGGCTAGCGGAGTTCCAATTGGCCAAGAAGGCGCTGATGTGGTGGAAGACCCCAGTCATAGAGCAAGAGGCTCAGGGTCAAGAAATAAATTGGAAGCTGTTCAGAACTCGGCTTCTGACCCGCTACTTTTCAGCTGCTGCACGTCAGGCTAAGGAAAATGAGTTTACTAACCTCAAGCAAGGTAACATGCATGTGTCAGATTATGCTCTTCATTACTGTTCTTTGCTCAGATATGTGCCTCACATCGCCGCAAGTACTCAAGCAAAGATGAGGAACTTCATGAAAGGCTTGAGGCCTGAACTGTATGACATGGTGATCACTTATGGCCCTGCTTGTTTTGATGACGCCCTTTCACGGGCTGATCCAGCTGAACTGGGAGTTGGTGCATATCCTGATGCTGTACCACCTCCAGCACCCCCTCAGAAATCTACTCCTGATAATTTAAGGCCGAGGGGTGATCAGTTCAAGCCAAGGGGGAACACATCGGCTTCGAGGTTCAGTGGTAAGAGGGCTGAGAATCGTTGGAAAGGAAGCCGTAGGAATGATGTCCCGTCAGGAAGAGGACAGTCTCAGGGAGACGGATTTGGGAAGGTTCGGTGCACTCTTTGTGGGCAACCACACTCGACAAAGGACTGTGTAGGCTGTTATGTTTGTGGCAATAATGGCCACTTTGCTCGGCAATGTCCCAATCGGGAGGGACAACAAAACTCTACGGGGAGGCCTGCGGACAGAGCAGTGCAGCACAGGCCACCGTTTGTACCGAGGCAGTATGGAGGTCAGCCTATGGGGCCACCTCAGGGGCAAGTATATGCATTGACCAGGGAGCAGGCTACAGCGGCTCCGGAGGAAGTGATAGCGGGTACATGTCTTTTATTTACGCACCCTGCTTTTATATTGATAGACACAGGTGCGTCACACTCTTTTGTGTCGACAAGTTTTGTGGAAAGGCACCACATATGCACTTTTCCATTGCCCACGCCTCTTGTAGTCTCAACACCCGCTGGAAGAAGTTTGATTGCTGATCAGATTGTTTATGACGACCTCATTTATTTTGAGGATAACGAGCTAATGTCAGATTTGACCGTTCTGGGAATGTCAGACTTTGACTGCATTGTAGGCATTGATGTTCTGAACAGGTATCAGGCAGTTGTGAACTACAGGCAGAGGACTGTCCGCTTTAAGTCTGATATGGGAGTCCAGTGGACATTCTATGGGGATGGTTCTCGCCCAAAGATCCCGTTGATATCTACTATCAAGATGGCACAGATATTGGAACGAGGCCATACAAGATATCTCATCTATGCCGTTGATGTTACTGAAAAGAAGGAAGAATTAAAGGTTGAGGATGTGCCCGTAGTGGCGGAGTTTCCTGATGTTTTTCCGGAAGAGATTTCCGGATTCCCACCGACGAGAGAGGTTGAGTTTGGGATTGAGTTACTACCGGGGACGTCTGCCATTTCTCGTGCCCCGTATAGGATGGCACCAGGGAAGCTAAGGGAGTTGAAGGTTCAGTTACAAGAGCTCCTTGATAAGGGTTACATACGCCCTAGCGTATCGCCTTGGGGTGCACCCGTCCTATTTGTCAAGAAGAAATATGGTTCGATGCGTATGTGCATCGGTTACAGACAACTGAACAAAGCTATAGTGAAGAACAAGTATCCGCTTCCTAGGATCGATGATCTGTTTGACCAGCTGCAGGGTATGAGGCTCTACAGTAAGATCGATCTGAGGTCGGGGTATCATCAGATTCGAGTAAGAGAAGAGGATGTTCAGAAGACAGCTTTCAGGACTAGATATGGGTACTATGAATTCTTAGTCATGCCTTTTGGGGTGACGAATGCCCCAGCTGTTTTTATGAGCCTGATGAACAGGGTGTTCTAACCGTATTTGGATCAGTTCGTCATTGTTTTCATTGACGATATACTCATTTACTCCCGGACCGAAGAGGAACACGTGAAGCACTTGAGGACAGTACTCCAGATCCTTAGGGATCATCAGTTATATGCAAAGCTCAGCAAGTGCGAGTTCTGGTTGAACAGTGTGGTGTTATTGGGTCATGTTATATCTAGCAGCGGGATATCTGTAGATCCCAAGAAGGTTGAAGCTGTGATGGAGTGGGCTGCACCCACATCTGTACCCGAGATACGGAGCTTCCTTGGCTTAGCAGGTTATTACCGACGTTTCGTCGAGGGATTTTCTAAGATCGCTAAGTCGTTGACACAGCTGACTCAGAAAGGAGTGTCGTTCTATTGGTCCGAAGCTTGTGAGGAAAGCTTCAAAGAATTGAAGCGTCGTTGGACGACAGCACCAGTATTAGTAATTCCTTCTGAAAATAAGAGGTTTGCTTTGTACATGGATGCATCATTGCAAGGTTTGGGCTGTGTGTTGATGCAAGATAAGCACGTGGTGGCTTATGCCTCGAGGTAGTTGAAGCCTCATGAGACCAGATACCCAGTTCATGATTTGGAACTGTCAGCCATCATATTTGCCTTGAAGATTTGGAGGCATTACTTGTATGGTACATCGTTTACCATCTATACGGACCATAAGAGCCTGAAGTTTCTATTCACTCAGGCTGAACTGAATATGAGGCAAAGAAGATGGATGGATTTGCTCAAGGATTATGATTGCGAAATTGAGTACCATCATGGTAAAGCAAATTTGATAGCAGACGCCTTAAGTCGGAAGGTGAAGAGTACTGCTGAGGATACCATGAGCTTATCAGCCATGATGACTTATTATTGCCATCTGGGCTATGATTTTGATGTGGACACGTCGCCGGTGCGAGTGTCGACCTTATTGGCTGAGCCAGCCGTATTTGAGGCTATCAGGAAAGCCCAGAGGTCGGATGATGAGGTTCAGAGATGGTCATCAATAATACTTCAAGGACAGCCATCAAAGTTAAGAGTGGCTGAGGATGGTTCCTTGAGGCTTGGTAACCGTTGGGTAGTGCCGAGGCACACCAGAGTTGAATCAAGGGGTCTTGCACTGTGCTCATAGTAGCAGGTTTAGCATACATCCAGGAGGAAGAAAGATGTACAAGGACTTATGCGACCAGTTCTGGTGGAGACGGATGAAGCATGACGTGATCATTTTTGTTAAAAGATGTTTGATCTGCCAGCAAGTAAAGGCAGAGAGGCAGAGGCCTGGTGGCGAGCTGAAGAGCTTAGAAGTACCTGAATGGAAGTGGGAGCACATATCTATGGACTTCGTGACCCACTTGCCAAGAACGGCCTCAGGATTTGATGCGATCTGGGTGATCGTGGATAGGCTGACGAAGATGGCTCATTTCATCCCTTATTGTATGTCCTTCACATACTTAAAGATGGCCCAATTATATGTTCGGGATGTGGTGAGATTGCATGGTATTCCAGTCTCGATTGTGTCTGACAGAGACCCTAGGTTTACTTCACATTTGTGGGAGGGTCTCCAGACAGCCTTGGGCACAGAGGTGAGACTGAGTACAACTTATCACCCTCAGACAGACGGCCAGACAGAGCGTACCATTCAGACGCTCAAAGATATGCTGAGGGCATGTGTATTGGAGTTTGATACTCCGTGGCAAGATCCATTACCACTGGTAGAGTTCTCCTATAATAACAGCTATCAGGCGAGCATTCAAATGACTCCTTTTGAGGCTCTTTACGGACGACGATGTAGGTCACTGCTGTATTGGGAGGACTTGACTAGTAAAGCGGTCGGAGGACCGGATATGATCGGGGATATGGAAGATAAGATTAAGTTGATACGCCAAAAGATGAAAGCGGCCCAGGATAGGCAAGCAGCCTATGCCAATAAGCGACGACGACCGCTAGAATTCCAAGTAAGAGACAAGGTCTTCTTGAAAATCTCACCCTTCAGGGGTGTAGTTCATTTTGGTATGCGGGGAAAGTTATCTCCGAGGTATGTTGGGCCGTATGAAGTATTGCAGCGTATCGGTACATTGGCCTACCGTTTGGCTCTACCGCCATCTTTATCTGGTATACATGATGTTTTCCACGTCTCTATGTTACGGAAGTATGAGCCAGATCCATCTCATGTATTACAGCCTAGTGAAGTGCAGTTGGACTCAGATATATCCTACGTAGAACGACCGGTCAGAATTCTGGATCGTGAGGATCGCAGATTACGAAGCAAGGTTATACCGATGTTCAAAGTTCAGTGGGATCGTCGGGGTGTCGAGGAGGCTACGTGGGAGACGGAACGGCATATGGTGCAGCATTACCCGGAACTATTTTCTGGTATGATTTATGTTTAGTTTCATTTTGGGTAAGTGCATGCGATTTCGAGGAAGAAATCTTATAAGTAGGGGAGTATTGTGATGCCCCGAAATTAATTAATTACAATCTGGGAATTAATTATGTTTATATGATGAATTATGTTGATAATTGATTTATGTGTTAGAATTAATTATCAGGTTGAAATGCTTAGTCACATGATAGGCGTGACCCGGGGTTGCATTTCAGGGTGTATGTTATGCATGTTAGAAGAAGGGGTGTTAACACGATTTAATTGTATTGGGTGTTATTTATGAGGGAGATATGAAGTTAGAGGAAGTTTGTTGCATTTTTGTAAAATGCTTTTAAAATACCATGTTGGGGTATTTTATACATCATGTTAACTTTGGGTTCAAATTTTAATTAATTTATAACCCTTACCCCACTACACTTTATTCACTTTATCCCTTTTCTCTCTTAAATCCCCAACTCACTCTCAAACCCTACCCATTTACCCCATTTTCGAAATTCATCAAGGAAGGAGAAGGGAAGCTCCACAAAACTTTTGTTTGTGGAATTTTTGTTAAGATTTGGAGTCTTCAAGAGGTATGGAACCCTTCCTAAAGTTTTGATGATGTTTGGTTTGGTTTTGAAATGGGTTTTGATTGTTTGAAATGGATTTATTTTGGGTTGGTATGATGTTTGGATGGGTGTAGGATTTTTAGTTGTTTAATGGTGTAAAAATGAAGGTTTGAAGTGTTTTTATGTTTTTGGGTTGATGGTATAAGAGTTGTGGAGGATGGTGAAGTTTTTATGGTGCAAAAATGGAGAAATCGCACGCACAGTGGGCAGCGATCGATCGCTACGAACGCAGCGATCGATCGCCGAAGGCCAATAGCAAAAAATTGCTACAGGTGATCGATCGCCATATATGCAGCGATTGATCGCAGCGAGGCAGAATGGACAAGCGATCGATCGCTACATCGAAGCGATCGATCATTAAGGCTCGCGATCGATCGCCTCGATGAAGCGATCGATCGCCAGCTGCTTAAAAGAGGAAAATGATGTTTTTGTTGAATTTTTGGTATTTGGACCATATTTGGCTATTGTTTAGCTTCTAATATTGACTTGTATGGTTGTGTAGAACCATCCCAGGTACCAACAACATCAAGGAGATAAAGTTCTCCAACTTCTCCACTTTTGGGAATTAAGGTACATAAGAAGCGTACGGGCATCGGACGGTAAAACACACTCCTACATTAAGACTATGTCATGATTACATAAGTATTTACGATGTTTATGATGATGATTATGATAAGTAAGTTTATGAGGATGATGTTTATGATAAGTAAAGATGATATGATGTTCATGATGATGATTATGATAAGTAAGTTTATGATGACGATGTTCATGTTGAGTGAAGATGATATGATGTTCATGATGATGATCATGATAAGTAAGTATAAGATGATGATGTTTATAATGTGATGATGATGTATGTGTTTAACTATGTTATTGAGAATGGTTGAGTGTACTGGCAGTTGTTATGGGAAAGCGAGGAAGGTACTTAACGATGACATAGCTAGCGAGGAGATTACATCCGCTATCAAGGTGTAGCGAGGGTAATAACAGTACCGCTATATGTCAAAGCGAGGGGGCCAATTGTTCCGCGGACATAACAAGGCCAGAAACATCCCCATTTCTCAATAACATTGTTGATTGCGAGCATATATGTGAAGTGTGATTTTAATCATTTATGTCAAGAACTAATGATTATATGCATGACTATGAAACAGGGACAACCAAAGTGGGTTAATACGATTAACCAGGAAGTATTTGTTACGATTTTTTTTCATGCATTTACTTATATGCCATTACCTTATGATGTTAAGTAATGATGTACATGCTCATGATGGGTTGTTCGTGTAGGTACACTTTTGGACTAAAGGACTACGGGTCGCGTTGAGGCAGTGAGCTATGAGGAGCATGAAAGAAGATAGGAATACAAGATTTTTGGATAGTCTCTACTCTAGGATAGTATAATTCTATCGCTTTAACATTAATTGTCAGAGAATGTAATTATTAAGTTTTGAAATTTTATTTTTGGCCTGTAACCCTATTAGCTCAAAGCTACAACCGGAACCCTAAGGTGATATGAATGCATGATTAGTCCATAATATGTGATTAATATGATGTTAAGGTAGGAAGACCCTACAGCAATAGTAGAATAGTAGACAAGAAAAGGGAGAAGAAAAAAAAATCAAAAACAAAGAAAAAGAAAATGGCTAAATTACAGTCAACTAATCTAGTATGATAAACTAATCCCCGGCACCGGCGCCAAAAACTTGATCGCTATTATTTTAAACAGTTATTTCTCAGTGTAGCGATTCTCTACCGCAAGTGCACGGTGTCAAGTTTTAGTATAATGGTTTAAAGGTAAGGAGTGTCGTACCCACAGGGACTAGTAGTAATTACCACGTTCGATTAGAATTACTATATTTAACCTATGATTATGGAATGATTATCAAACTAAATTGACTTAAGCACAAAAATTAACCTAAACAACAGTGATGGATAATTGAAGAGAATTTATAAACGAATTATCAAGACGTCGGTTCACCCATGTAATCCCCCAAAAGTTGTCTATTAATTAAGATTCTATGTTCTATGTTCTAGGGTGACGAGTTTTCCTATTTCATTCGTTATACCTTGGTCCTGTTATAACAAGTCTAGCATAAATCTACAATAAACCACTCCCGTGTCTTTATTGAATGATTAATACCGAAAAACGCTTCATGAAAACTACTAGCCTTCGATTTTGGTAAATCTATTGCTATCACACGTGTGCTAGATTTTACTTGGTCCGTCTCAACCTAAAACCCACGGCCTAATTTACTACGTCGTATCGTAATCTCCTATGATCAATTCAATTTCGTTTACCAATATCATGCAAAAGGTAGCTAATCTTTTACAAGCATTAAAAACATAAATTATGCGCAAAGATCATAGAAATTAAATCAAAACCGTTAATTAACTCAAGGGTTCAAAACATGGGATCCCCTATGTCTTGACAAATATCTTAGCCAACAACCATAATCAAATTATAATGCAAAAACATGTCTTTAAACAAATTTAACATCAAAATCTGATATAAAAATTAATCAAGTTCAGAAATACTAAGATAACGAGGATGTCGCTCCGTTCGTCGCTCCGTTCTTCGCTCCGTTCTTTCGTTCCTTGCATTGCTCTTGCTCTTCAATGATTTGTGGTATTTCTTTGGATGGAGGAGTGACTGCTAGGTTTCAGTAAATGTTGCAGAAGTCCCCAAAACGTCTGAAAATCTTCTATAAATAGTTTGGAGGAGTTTTGCAAAGTTTGGACACAAAATCACCAAGTAGGAAACAAAATCTCGATTTTTCAGGGTTTGGCGATCGATCTTCGTCAGTTTCCGATCGATCGCGGAAACATTCTGGACAAAATAACCAAATTTTTCATATCCGCGATCGATCTTCGTCATTTGCCGATCGATCGCGGAAATCTGGCGATCGATCTTTGTAAGTTGCCGATCGATCACAGAAATCTTCTGGATGGTGGCGATCGATCTTCGTAAGTTACCGATCGATCGCGGGTCAAAATCTCCAATCTTGCGATTTGGTCACTCCTTTGCCGTATTTAGCTCTGTTTGGTCATTTTTCAGCAATTTAAAGCCTATTTTACTCCACTCTTTTGCATTTGAACCTGGATTCCTGAAATATACAAATATATACCAAAACGTGTAATATTTTCTAGGAATTACTACAAAAACACCTCTAATCATATATCAAATTAAGTGTAAAAATCACACTTATCAGAAAGGAGACTTACCTGAAATTCTGCAACGTGGCACATATTGGCCGATGGATTTATCATATCTGCCAAGCATGCCCGGAGCAGAAAGAACCAGAATTCGGAAAAGGATTCCGATCCAAACCCGACAGATCAGAGGCATGAAAAGACAAAAGACCTGCTGACAAGAGAGCCCGTTTTCCTAAAGCTCGGGGACCACAAAAACCACTAATGTAAAGATTCCCCGACAAAGGAAGAGAGGTGGACCATTAAAAGTTAGTGCGGATACTGTTCACCGCACTCAGACAAAAGATAATGGACCACTCACGAGAAAAGTGGGCACGTTCAGACAAAGATGTCAGACCACATGAAAGATAAGGCGCACTCACAGGCGCACTCAACGTTTATCAGGATTTGGAATCCGAATTTGAAATCCGGATTCCTGCCTATATAAGGGCACTCAGTCAGGAAGCTAAGGACATCAAAAATTCTCCATAGTTTGCTGAAAAATAAATATTGTAATCTCCAAGCTTTGTAATCTTCATCTTTCTTAGCTTGGTAATATTTCTTTTCTTTCTTAGTGTCTGTAATATTGTTCTGTTTTAAGTTTATGTGTTCTTGAGTCAAGCCTCATCTATATGAGAGGCTAAACAAGTCCGTCTCCTTCCAAAAGGAGACGTTTTAATGTAAGAGATGTTATAAGTATTCCAGAATAAAAATAAGGCTTTTGCCCATCTATCTCCCAGATTTCTTTAAATCTTTCTTATATCATGATTATACCTTACGCCCTAAGGTAGGAAACGAATTAGGGTTGTGCTGTGCGATTTCTGAAGGAGTCGGATAACTGGCAGACTAACCTCGCCCGTGAACTGAGGTTGAATGGTGAGGAGCCATTCGTAAAGCAGTCTGGAGGCAGTAAGTTTTCGACTGGTGGCGTTGCGAACCACCTCACCCGGTGCCGTTATGGTCAAATGGTATATTTCAAGTTTGTTAAAATTTTATTGTAATCCGGAAGCATGATGGGCATGTTATTTAATTTTACTTTATAAGGGATTTTGTGGCTTTGATTTATAATGAACCATGAGTCCTTTGCAAAAGTATGCTCTTGGGTCTTCTCAAGATGACAGAAACTGAAGGATCTCATGTTCATATAAGTCTTTCATGGCCTATGCTTTTTCGTATCCCTTTTAGGAGTTGTTATTGGAAAAAAATGAGTTTTGGGTGTGTTTGGAAACATCTTAAGAACATTAGGGGGTTTATTGCAAATAAAAATAAGGCTTTTATGTCTTTTTAAGTGGGTAGGGAGTTGGAATAAAGAAAAGAAGTATGATAGGGAGTTAGATTAAAGAATCTTTGATCTAGGGAGGAATGTTAAAATTATGATTGGATGTAGGGATTTTAAGTGAAGTTTACCGTTCATTTTTGTCGTTAACACTATCATTAGATTTAGAGGCATTTTCTAAAATGGCCTCCATGGAAGTGCTATAATCAATTTTAGCCTTTATTTAATTTATTTTATAAAATTGGCCTTTAATTATGTTAAGTTTCAATTATATCCTTTAACCATATTTTCTTCTCTCACATATTTTTCTCATCCTATTTTATTCTCCCACCATCAATATCATTAGATTATCTCCCAGTTCCTAAGGATTTTTTTCAAGGTAATCTCATTTCTCTACATTTCTTTCATCTTCTATCTTTCTTTTTGTGTGTGTGTTTTCACATCTTATTTCTCAATTATATAGAGTTGTATTAGATTGTAATTTTTTAGCAATTAGTTTGTACATGTTTTTAAATTGTTTATTTCATCAAAGTCGAATACTTCTTATAGTGTTTTTATAAACTCTACAAGAATTATCTAGTGAATTATATGATGACCATGCTAGTTGATTGTGTGTATTGAAGAAATATTAAGAATCCTAACACATCTTAAATCCATAGTTTTAAAAATTATGTGAATGTTTTTGGAGGAAGGTGTTGAAAACTTACGTGGTCTCGTTGGGAGTTGTAAATATTATGTACGTAAAATATTTATTTATGTATTTGGTTTAAACGATAGTAAATATAAATATTTTAAAAACTATTTAACAAACTATTAAAATAATTATTCATATTGTTTATATTATTTTTAGAAATAGAATATACGAAGTAAAAAGTTATTCCTTATTAAAAGGTTAAATCTTTATAATAGGATATTGCTTTTGATTAAACCCATTGATCTTGCATTGAGGTGTACCACATAGAGATTAGCATTCCAGCTATAAAAAAATTATGTTTAGCATACTTGCGAAAATCCAAAAAATAAAGTCCATATGTAATTAATAATATTTTCCCAGTATTTTTAAAAATCAAGTATAAAATTCTATGCATATGGGTCAAATGTGCCTGATTTTTTAAAGTATAGTGTTTCATCAATTTTATAATTATGGTTTACACTTTTTGGATTTTTATATAGATGAATATACCATTAATGTATAAGTAAAGAAAATAAAACTTAAGAAATTTTGAAGTACTTTAACGATTTATGAACAAATCATTAAATTGAAAACCGAATTTGAGCAAAATTTAAGTTGGTTCTTCATATCGACTAGGAAATCCTTTAAATAAATGCAATTTATATTGTGAGTAGATTATCGTGTTATATTTAATTTTTGAAAATTGATATCAGTTGACTGTAAAATTCATGCCTCAAGAGTGATAATTAAAAGAGAAATTTAAGGATTCAATCTTAAATTCATATTTTTAAAAATAGCCTTATCTATTAAAAAAAAGGGTATTTTAGGATTTTTAAATTATGAAAGGCTATATTTAAAACTATTTATTAGATAAGGCTATTTTGGTGGGATTTGAGGGGATTTGGAATTACAAATTCCATTTTTAGTGTTTGGATAAACGAGATTTCAAAACGGAATTGGGATTTGATGGGATTTGATGGGATTTGATTTAACTAAATGAAATCCATACAAAATTGAAAGGATTTCATGGGATTTGGGTTATAGAGAAGATAAAAAACACTTTTAATATTAAATTTGTATAACTTACTCATAAATTTTTAGTGTACTTTTCAAATTTAATAAAATATTATTTTCTTAAAAATTCATATTTTAGAGAAAATTTATTTAAAATCAATTAAAAATATTTTATATTTGAAAACTATATAAATTAGTTCTTCTACTTAAAAAACCTTCATTTTAAAATTCTCAAATCTAATTTATCAAAATTTAGCAATTTTTTTTCTAAATTTCCTTTGATGAACTTTTTTTTTTCATTTCTTTAAAAAACGAATTAATAAAAATATAGTTTTCTTGTTAATTTTAAAATATTTTTTGTTATATATCTTAATAAACATACATGAATATTTACATATATGTTAAGCATTGTATTTAAAAATATAAATAATATAAAAAAATTTAATATCAAACAATAGTATTTTTAATGTTAAATTCAATTCTTATATAACATTTTAAATTTTGACCAAACACCAAATGGAATTTCAAATCCATGGAATTATAAATCCAAATCCAATTCCAATTCCAAATCCAAATCCCATTTTTTATTCAACCAAACACACCCTTAATTTCTCTTAGATTTAAATATTCAGAGAACCAAGACCGTCCATTTTAAATGTTCATCGATGGTTTGCAATAGCGGGTACATATTCGTTGATCCTCCATCTCTGCAAGTATCGACCGACGCCATTTTCGCACTACCTCGTATTCTCTCACTTATCTTCTTCCCTGAATCATTTCACTGTAAGTGCTATTATCTTCATTTATCTATTTTCTTATTATGTCGTGTTCGGTGTCTTTTCTCTCTGGCACTCATAGAGCGGAAGAACCCGGAGATGAGGGTTCTGGCTCTGAAGCACCAATCAGTAGTGGACGTGACGATAAGAAATCAAATAAGCGTCGTGTTTCTAAGGAGTTTAGACAATTTGTAGTAACTCGTAAACAGAGGGTTGTGAAGGAGAAAATTCCTGTAGGTGTTCCCTGGTATGAAATGGTTGGTTCTAAGGTGAATCCAGAACAAGTTTTGTTTTTGCGTTGGTTAGGAGGAATTCCCGAGGACCATGAACTTCTCATTCCTACTTCGGAGGCTCGCCCTCACTTGCCCCCTCCTGGATTTTTTCCGTTTTTTATTGCTCAGTTGAAAAGTGGTCTGAGATTCCCTATTGCTCCTTTTTTTGTAGAGGTTGCCAACTATTTTTCTGTGTCTCTAAGTCAGTTAGCACCGAATGCTTATCAATTACTAGCAGGGGCCTTTGTGTTATTTCGGTCACTGGACTTACCCATGTCTCCGGCTCTGTTAGAATATTTCTTTGTATGGAAAACGAGAGATCTTGGGATTTTTTATCTTGGGTCTCGTCCAAATGTAAAATTTTTGGGTAAAATTCCTAGTTCACATAAGTTTTGGAAGGAATCGTTCTTTTTTGTGAAGCCACCTCAGCCCTGGTCTTGTCCTATGTCTTGGCGTAATTCTTTACCAGAACCGCGTGGTTTACCTAAAGATTTTAAAGAGTCCGAGTTTTATATCAGAGTTCTTAGAGCATTAGGGGGTACATTGTATGATACCACTGAGCTCATAACTGAAGATCTACTCATTTATTATAAGCTGAGCTCTCGGGATGTCAATCTTTCCCAACTACAGGGTATTTTCTACACTGTTGTTGCCTAATCGATTAAGAGATATTTTGATTTTTATTGTAGTTATTATTATTATTATATTGTTTTGTATTGTAGAAGGAAATATGAAAGCTATTTTGGCTCGTCAATTCCTAAAGAAAGGAGAAGAAGGGAGTTCGCATCAACCATCAAATCAGCTGAACTGCTCATCTCGAATACAAGCTACTTCTGTTCCTGTGAAAGAAAAAGAGATGCCCACGACTTATAATGAACCCACGACCGATGCCGTGCCCCCTCGTAAGTTCATACCCCCTGTTGGTGAGTCCGAACCTCCTGTTGTTAATCCTGTATCCCCTGTTGTTCATTCCGTCTCAAGTCCAACTACCAGCACAACTTCTGTGGAATTAGCCAAAAAAAGAAGGAGGAGTGTTCCTGAGGCAGAGGTCGAGGTTACTATTTCACCCTCTCCTGTTCAACAAATATCTCCGAGTTCACTTCAAGTACCACCTATCACTGAGCCTTCATATCGTGCTCGAGTGGGAGATAAGGAGATTGTTCAGCCTTTTCTGCCTAGAAAACTAACCTCTACCACCAGGTTAGTAGGTAGTAAGGCCTCTTCTCTTTCTATGGATGTTTTGCAGGCTTTAACTCCAATAGCGGATAAAGATGACATGGCTTCACTCGCAATAAAGCCACTCTTTAAGGGAGGAATTAGTCAAGCTTTATCGGTAAGTAGTTTAGGAGATATTGCGGGCAATTATGTACATATATTGACAAACTATTTTTGTTATGAATTGAATCCCTCAATTCCCCATCAAGAATTAACCGTGACAACCATTTGATCATTTAACTAACAGAAATCACTTAATCCCTCAATTCCCAATCAGGGGTGCGCCTCACCCTTTTGCTACTGCCGATCCTTGGCCCCTCTATATAGAGGTGTAGGTTGCTCTTGGTTCAACAGGTTACCATCTTGCATCCAAGCCAGTCAACTGGTTTCCTTGTAACTGTCGTAAACTGCTTGGTTGCTACTGATGCAATGAACCCAAGCTGCTTCCAGTGACCAATGTGTGAATAAGTTGATACAATCTTCACAATTTCTTAGTTCATTTGATTCATTATTTTGTGTTAGGGTCTGCTTATGATGGTTGAGGCCGCATCCCGTTCTAAGAGTCAACTTAAGGAGCATAAGTCAGTGAAGAAGCGAGCTGATTCTGCTGAAACGAATTTAGAAAAGATTCAAGAGGAATTGCAGAATGCTCGTAAGTTACATGTGAATGAGGTTACTTCATTACAGCAGGAAGTGAATCGAGACCAAAACAAACTTGAGCAAGCATTGGACATGTTGGCTAATGCTCAAGCGAGAACGGAAACGGCAGAATCAGAAGTAGACAGGATTAAATCAGAAATCACCACTGTTCGTAGTGAGGCAGATTTTTGGATCGGAGAAGATGCTAGGTTGCGTAGTGAGTTAGAGATTAGCCAGCAAGAATCAGAGAATGTGAAGAGCGAATTAGAAGTGTGTAAGAAAGAGATGATAGCGATGAAAAGTCAGTTTGAGGCTTATAAAGCAATGGAAGAAGATCGAAAAGCCGCATTTCAACGATCTGCAGAATTTCAAGAACTTGTGGGAGAAAAAGCTTTTCTGTATTTGCGGATTGGCTTTGACGGGTGTAAAGAACAATTTAAAGCTCACGGGTTTCCTCCTGGTGATGAAGAACCTGTTTTTCTTGATCTGCAAGCAGTTATCGCCGCTCTTCCTGAAGATTCATAAATTAGGTTTTGCTTTATGGGTTTTTTGTTGGTTTTATCTGATGTTTATTATGCTATGTTATGTTATTGGTTTGTTGCTACTTCGGACGACAAGTTTATAATGAATATATGCTGTGATTTAGTATGATTTTCTAGTGTATTTTCAGTTAGTACTATCTATTCACCTTGACAACTATATGTTAATATCGGCCTCAGGTTGTGGAGAATTGAATAAAAACAAGCATCAGAAATAAACATGTATCTAACATTTAGCAAAATTAGATCTTACTTCTTTCTGTCATGAGATCAAGTCTTCTCCAGATTTGAGTCATACAAATGTTTGAGAGGGCAAAATCATATCGGGATATGTATTGCATCAGGTTTCACTTCATGCCAGGATTCAGGTTTATGTGGGTTGATGTCACGTTGGGACTGAGATTGATTGGGTTTGTCTTGACGATTTATCCGGGCTTATGTCATGCCAGGGCCGACGTTGATCAGGGCTTGTTTTCGTGCCAGAATTTGGGTTTATCCGGGCTTATGTCATGCCGGGATCGAAGTTGATCTGGGCTTGTGTCTTTATGCCAAGACTTGGGTTTATCCAGGCTTATGTCATGCTAGGACCGAAGTTGATCTGAGCTTGTCGTCCTGCCATGTCTTCATATCAATAGTGCATTTGATTGATAACATTCAAAGGAGATATATTATGGATACACGACATTTCTGAGTACTGTACATAAAAGCAAAAATGTTGCTAGAATTATACGTATGATACATGAAAGAAAACATTTTGTCCTGATTACGAGTAAAATTTTCGTAGATAAAATCTATTCCAAGGCCGGGTTAGAGCACGGCCATGGCCGTCCTCCAGATATAAAAAATTCATCGCATTACTCATTGACTTTTGCCAACAGCGATTTAGAAAAACTAGCATAGAACACGTGCTACGCATTTGAATACACATTTTATATGGCACAAAATAATGAATTAGATATTCTAATAAAAATTTAAAATAGAGAAACATGTTAATAAATTTTTTGTGCATTGTTTTTTGACCTATTTTATATCAAATAGAAATAAGTAATCTCGAACATTTGAAATTGTTAATTTATCCATTTTAGGTTACTAAAATAGATACATGGACGTTCTCAAAAAAAAAAAAAAAAATAATAATAGATACATGGACTTCTTATGAGAAATCTTACTTCTTTAGTTACTTTTTGGACATAATGATTAATTTGCGTACTCTTGCAGCAGAAGTGGAGCTCACAAGGCCGAGGTGATGGGCTGAGGTCGAGATGGACCACATATGTCCGAGGTGGAGTCATGTGGCCGAGGTGAATGTGCTGAGGCCTGGGAAAACCATGTGACCGAGGTGGAGCTAATATGGCCGAGATGGCCGAGATGAGGCCGAGGAAAAACTCATCTGGCCGAGGTGGAGATCATATGGCAAAGGTGGCCAAGGTCAAGAGCATATAGCTGTGAAATAGGTAAACTCCTTGGCGAAATAACTGACATACACATGATTTTCTAACCCATGGTCGAGGAACGTCGCACACTTGATCCAGCAGCATACCCACCAGCCCCGCAAAGACAGTGCAAAAAACCACATCAGATTCGCCCACAACCTTGGATCTGCAGTCCAGACTCTCCATACCTCGATGAAGCTTGGCTCTGTCTCGGACGCATTTCATTTCTCCTATTTTTCTCTCCTTGTTGGGATTTGGTTTCTCCATGATACAAAAAGCCATGTCCGAAAAGCTTTGCAACACAGACGATGATTCTCCTCCCAGATCTCAACTCCTTAAGCTCAATTTCCCAGAGACGGTGCCAATTGTTACCTGGTTTTTTGGTTCGATTTGTAACAATAAATTTATATGCGGGAAATAGATAGAAGACCAAGAATTTTACGTGAAAAACCCCAAAAGATGGGGGAAAACCACGGGACCTTGTGATACCCGGGAATTAAGGGTGCAAATCCCGGAGTGTTGATGATCCCTAATGGATTTTAATTGTGGCAATTATGAATTAATTGCGGTGTTGGGACACCCGAGGATGTTAAATCGGGTATTTGGGATCGTTGGATCCAAAGGTTGATATTGTATTCTCATCGTGGTGAAAAACCTTGGAATTTGATTTTTGGTGGTATCTGGGGTCCGGGGGACTTTGTATCGGGGCTGGTATTGGAAATTGAGATTGGAGAGATAATTATTGAAAACGGATGACTTTTAATGAATTATGATGTATTTGTGGACGAATTGGTATTTTCCTAGACTTGGATCAATAGGCCTTTTTAAATGCATGCCCCGATCGATCGCCAGATCTATCGGGATTTTGGAATCGAGGTTTAATTAGTCACTCCTTAGACTTGGATCAATATGTCTTTTTAAGTTTGTAATGTTAGGCCTAGGTGTTGGCTTCAAATAAAAGACAGGGTAACACAAAGTAGAGAGTATAAGCATGTAATATTCAAATTTTAAGCACAACTTTGAGCTTCTCTTCTTTTTTCTTTTATAGCCTTGGCCACTTTGGGTCTTATGTAGTCACTTTTTCTCAAGGCTTTATCTATCTTTTTCTTTTCTCATTCATCAAAATTTGTAACAATGAGCTCATCCAAATGTAGCAATTCAAGTGCACCTAATGAGAATAATTATACTCCCTTTAGGTAAGGATGAATTCTTTCAATTTAGGCTCATAAAGGTGGGTATAATGATTTGCCAAAAAATGTCGAACGGGGGCTAATAGTATGTTAAACATATACCATTCTTTTTCAATTAGGCTCAAAATGGGACACTTAGAGATTGATATAGACTAGGTAAGCTTGAAAGGCTCAAACGGTCCAAAGATCGCCTATATCATTTCCAAGTCAAGTTCATAACTATAAAATTTAAAGTGTCATCATCAAATAGTTTCTAAGGTACTCTAAGATGCTCAAAAACAATTCATCAAGTTCACAAAGATTATTACTACTCCAAAATGCAATTCACAAGATCATGACTCAAATGTGCTCAAAATATTCCTCATCTTTGACATGATCTCAAAACAAGAAATTCACAAACAAGTTTGACAATCATCAAAACTTAAGTTGAGATGCAAAGTGAGATTAATATCATCATGGAATAGAGACCACTACTTTGATTTATTCTTATCTTACTAATTGAACTCGTTTTCAAGAAAATTTTGTTGGTGCTCAATAAACGATCAAGTTCCAAATAAGAAGCATGACACATTAATGCACTCCCCCAAACTTAATTCATGCATTGTCCTCAATGTACTAGGCATGGAAAATAGGACAAAACATTTACCATTGACAACGACTGTCAGTGATCGTTGTCCAATTCCTCATCAGCTCGTGGGGTATAATGTTGGACAGATCACAACACGCATGGAGTCTCGCCGAAATAAAAAAAAAAAAAACAAAACAAACCAAAATAAACTAAAACAAAGCAAAGGGTTAAGAAAGAGTTCTTGATTTATAGTCTGAAGCTTGACTTATCACCACATTTTCTCAAAGGTTGGGATGGTGTGGAGCATGAATCTCCGTAATCAACTGGGCAATGCCTCAACCTCTCATCATTAACGACATAAGTGCATAGAATAGGATCACTTACCTTAATGGCTCCATGCAGGTATATCTTGGTAACAGTGAATGGTCCAACCCATGAAGCCTTTCGCTTGCTTTGGAAAATGTGAGGTGGTGGCGCTTTATGCAATTGGACTGTCTCTCCCTTCATAAACGTCCTTTTATCTTTTGCTTCTTCGCCTTCCTTGGCTTCACCATGTCATGGATCTTGCCTTCTTCAGTCTCTAGTTCGGTCTTCACCTTCACCTTATCAGTATCTTGCACCACATCATCAGGCAAAATATTAATTTTATCAATAATAAAACATGTGTGTGTGTTTTGTGCACGTGGTGAAGTTTGAAACATAGTAAAGGTAACATGATCCTCTCCTACACGGATGATCAACTTCCCTTCTTCAACATCGATAATAGCTCTTCCAGTAGCTAGGAATGGGCGCCCCAGGATCTATGGCATACTCGCGTCCTCCTCAATATCCAACACTAGAAAATCCACGGGGAATGTGAATTGATCTATCTTGACTGGCACATCCTCGACGATTTCTAGTGGGTAGGTGATAGACTTGTCCGCCATTTGCAACACCACCCTTGTGGTCTTCGGCTCTCCCAGTCCAAGTCGCCTAAAAATAGACAAAGGCATTAAGTTCACACTAGCACCCAAATCACATAATGATTTAATGGAAGAAATAGGCCCAATAGTGCAAGGAATAGAGAAACTCCCTGGATCTTTTAACTTGGTAGCCGTTTCTTTTGCACAATAGCACTACATTCCTCGGTCAAAAAGACAGTATCGTGCTCTCCCAATTTCTGCTTCTTAGACAACATCTTCTTTAAGAATTTAGCATAATTTGGCATTTCTCGTAATGCATCAATAAATGGTATGTCTACATGCAAATTCTTTAGCATGTCTAAAAAATTTGCAAAGTTTGAATCAACCTTTGCCCTATTGACTGCTGTAGGAAATGGGAGAGGAATATGTACCTTTTCTTGTGATGTGCTAGGTGTAGTGGACTTAGTAGACTTACCCTTGTTGCGTGATTGCTCATTATCCTCTTGCTTGATTTCTAGCTTTTTAGTCTCCTTCTCTTTGCCAAGTTCCTTTCCACTTCTTAGAGTCACTGCATTGGCTTGCTCCCTTGGATTCTTCTCTGTGTCAGTTGGTAGAGTTCCTAGTGCTCTCCCAGCCAAGATAGTTGCCAACTGCCCTACTTGAAGCTCCAAGCTTTTGATAGATGAATCTTGTTTATTCATCCTTGTTTCAGTTGAGGATATGAACTTGGTCAATAGCTCCTCCATGCTCGGCTGTGGTAGATAACCCGGTGGTGGTTGCGGTTGATACCTCAACCCCGTATTGTATGGATATGGGCAGGGGTTGTTTTCTGGCCAGTTTCCTACATAATTCACAGCTTCATTAGTTTGAGCGAATGGGTTACCTGTTTGGCATTCAACGCTCTGATGATTGCCTCCGCATAGGTCACAAGTAATCCCTTGAGCTTTCATCCCTGTCATGCTCATGCTATCTAGTCTCTAATCAAGAAAGGCTATTAAAGAAGCGATAGTTTCTTGGAAAGACTAGACTATTTCCTTAGTGCAAGGAAAAATATGGAACCGAATCAAACATTTTAGTTAAATCAAGATAATTCATATGATAATTGATTTTATTACTCTGGTCGTTTTCTATAAAATTATACAGAATCTATTCCAACTTACAATATTTTCTAGATGTTTGTTTGATAATAGGTTCTTATCTGTTACATGGAATTGTTATGTCTGTGTTTTTAGTTTCAATTAACTTGAGTATTTTTATTCTACATCTCAGTTTGTAGATATTGACGGATCATCAAAACAAAGCCACTCACATACCGATCCAAATCTTTAGTCGGCCAACTTCAACAAATTTCCGGTTAGTTTTTATACCTATTCTACTTCACCCATATGTTATGTAAAAAGAACATTTATCTTTGTTGTTTTGTACGTTTCAAAAACCATTTTAGTTGTTATAGTATCTGATATAGTATCAAATACTTGTAAATTGATTATATCTATCCACCTAAAATTTATATATATTCACGCAGCGTTATGACTTAGTTTATTCTCTTTTTAATCATATTTCTCTTTTTAATCATGTTCTCTTGTTGTTTGAGTAGATATAAAAATTTATATTTAGTCATGATATTTTTCATTATTTGTGGAGACTGGACATAATTAATCTTGGGTAAATTTAATTTTGTAATATATCAATACTAATCCCTAATGAGTAATTTTTTTGACATTTTTGGTGTTTGTGTCGATTAGATTTTAAAATTTAAATATATTTGTATATATGTTTTATTTTTATTGTTCCCATGCTTCTATTACATTACATGAACATGACAAGTATCTAATTCTGAGTATGATATCAGTTCTTAGAAGAAAACACGTCACATAATTTTTTGAATTACTCTCCACAAGAGATGGCATCAAGAAAGGATACTGGAACAATAAAATGTACTGAGTGCCCTCGATGTTTTTCTTCGTTGAAGGCCGTATGTGGACACATGCGGTCTCACCCGGAACGGAATTGGAGGGGAATGAACCCGCCGCCTGAAGATTCGGCAACCCATAAAGCAAGAGGATTTGATTTGATATTTAATGAAGATAAAGATGCGGAGGCGGAGGTGGAGGCGGATACGGAGGCGGATACAGAGGCGGAGGCGAAGGCTGAGGCGGAGGCGGAGGCGGAGGCTGAGGCGGAGGCGGAGGCGGAGGCTGAGGCGGAGGCGGAGGCGGAGGCTGAGACGGAGGCGGAGGTGGAGGCTGAGGCGACGAAGGAGGTGGCGGCGGCGAAGGCGGAGGGAGGAGGTGTTGATGAGAACTCCGAGTATGATGTTCTGAGCAGAGAATATGTCAATGAAATAAGAAAAAATATTTGAATCAATTTCCAAAATGTCATCCGGGTTTCAAAATTCAAGAGATGACATCAAGAAATGGTGTCATGGGGAAAGTAGTGGAGCGGAGGCGGAGGCGGAGGAGAAGGCTGAGGATGAGGCGGAGGCGGAGGCTGACGCGGATATGGAGGCGGAGGCTGAGGCGGAGGCTGAGGTGGATATGGAGAATTCTATAATTCGCCAACGAGAAAAGTACAAGGAAACTGACGAATTCAAAAGATTCCAGGAGGAAGAGTTGGCTTTACGGGAACAAACAATAAAAATGAAGGTTTATAGTATCTCCTGCTTCATATAATTTCCACTTACATCATTTTGTTACCAACCAATTGTCGTTCTTTCTTTAGTCTGAAGAAGCTCAACGCTTGCGTCGGTTGCACAAGAAAAGGAAAGCAAACAGTACGGACCTCAAAAAAGACAAGATGAATGTCTAGAGCAATTGCGAAGTACTCAAAAGAAGGTTTGTGAGATTTTATTTTGTTGTGAAATTTCCTTTTATTCATCCACTTAATTAAATATTTCTGTGCCGTATAGTAGTCAAATTTGTATGAAGAGATTGTATCTTTGTATCACTGATGATTAATTAACTTGCTTTCTAGCACGAGGAAAATATGAACTTGAAAGATGTAATTCGTGCTGAAGTTGGAAATGAGCTCAAAGAAATGGAAAGGAAATGTCCAAATATGGCTTCTCTTTTGCATTCTTTTGAAATCCAAATAGAGAATTGGCCTAATCCATCGCCACAACAGGTAGGTTGCCTATGTATAACAAGCTCATTACCTTGATTACATTTCCAAATGCTTGTGCATACAGATGGTGGTGAGTTGCCTTACATCATTTTAGTTCCACTCTGATTGAAAGTTTTTCAACAATGTTAGCTATATACACATGGTTTTTAATGATATATTTGTGTAGAAAAAATACATAATTTTCGCTTTTTAAATAAGTTGCTTTTTGAATGATTTATGTCACATAATCTGATTTATTGTTTCTTTATGAAACTTGAATTACTTTGAAAACCACAGCATGGATTTGAAATTTAACTTCAACCTTCAAGTGGAGTTTTGTATGCTTAGTCATAGGATGTACGTGGGTTGAACTATGTTTTTGTAGTGTGAGTTTGATAGGCCATGGTGATGTGCTCGTATCACTTAGCGTAGTTAATATTTTCATCAAATAGATTATTATCTTTCCATCTACTTTTTCAGGTACAAGCGACATACAAAAGAGCTCTGCTTAAATTACATCCAGATAAAGTCTTATAATCTGATATCCGTGAACAAGTCGAAGCTGAAGAGAAATTTATTCTTGTGAAACGATTCAAGGAGAAATTCTGACATGTTTATATATTACATATTCACCAAGTTCTTTTGCTTATGGTTAGGTGGTAGGAATTAGTAACATCAGGTTGGATTCAGCTATTTCAGTTATGGATTTGGAAGGTTGAGTTTTCTTTAGATACTTTGTAAATGTTTGGATATCTTTGAATTTCAACTTTTAAATCATTCTATATTCAAATGCAATGTAAGAATTTGACCAAGATACAAATCCACTAAAATTATTTGGCTAATGTGAGCAGATTTGAAGTCTCTGAATCTCAATTTTGAGTTAGTTTCCCAATTAAAATAATGTATTTCAAATCCTTAGTAAGCCGTTTAAGAGGTTGAAACTTAGTTTTTTTAAATTCTCAGCACTCGTAACCATCTCAGTCCATTTTCATGATGCAGTTTGCCAACAATGAATTGTGTTCGGGAAAGTTAGATATAATATAATCAAATTGTCAATAATTCGAGAAATAATTTGTGAAATACATAACCGAATAATTTGGATAATAGAATCTAATAGACGCATATTTCATGGTTTCAGGATGTCAACTTCCTATCCAACTATTTGTCGAGCCTTCTGATATTTTGCATCAAAAAGAGGAATCTTGTGACAGCAGTAAGGTGGTTGGGTTTCAGTACATTTTTTCTTTTTGTTTCCTCAGTTAATACTCTTGGAGCTGAATAAGAAAAAAAGTTGATGTATCTGTGGCTGTGGTGTTCAATTTTTCATTGCTTCTTGGTTCTATTCACATCACTGTGTTAACTTTGCAGTATTATCTATCTTTTGTGGATGTTTATCTCATTCAGTACTCGCTAACTTATCAGCATTAACACAAAGAAACTGTAGCTTAAACGGATTAGTTTTTATTTTTTTTTTTATTTTTAGTTTTCATGATCTCTCTGTATTTTTTTATAATTTCACCATCACCTGTGGTAAGCTCTGCTGCTACAGCACAATGCAGAGCTCTTGAAACGTTTATCTGTCGGAAAAATTACCTGGTTCACAGGAAGATTGCAACCAAGACCACATGTTACACATCCCTGGTACTAGGTCCAATTTGAATTGTTAATTAGAAAAACCGTAAATATTATGAGTACTATGTTTTAGCAATGAAGATAATTAGTTGTTGTGACATCCCCGAAATGGTTAATTGCTATTCGGCTTTAATTGTGTTTACATGATTAATTATGTGGTAATTGATTATGTTTTGGGATTTATTTACCTTATGGTAATGCATGGTCATGTGGATAGGGGTGACCCGGGATTGCATTTTAGGGTGCATGTGGTGCATGTTGGGTAAATATTATTGGAAGCATGATTATTTGCCTTGGTTAGCAATTTATTAGAAATCATGTGTTAATTGATATTATGGTGCATTTTGAGAAAATGCTTTGAAAATATCATGTTGGGGTGTTTTATACACCATGGAATTCTTTTGGGTATCATTTTAATAAACTCACATTTTAATATCCAACCCCACTCTTTCAACCTCACTCTTACTTTACCAAAATCAAATCCACAAACCCTTCCCCTCCCAATTTTCGAGCTCAAGCCTAGGGTTGAGGAGAAACCTTTCAAAAATCTTGATTTGTGGAGCATATTTGGTGATTTGAGATCCCCAAGAGGTATGGGTACCCCATGCTTTAATTTTGTAAGGTTTTGTTTGAGTTTGGTTTGATTTTGAATGGTTTTAAAATGGGTTTTGTTGGGTTGTTGTGGGTTTGGTTAATGGTTGGATTTATGGTTGTTTTAAGGTGTATTTTGGTAGTTTATGTTGATATTTATGTTGTTGGTTGGTTGGTTTGAGTATTGGGATGGATTGGAAGGTTTTGGTATGCAAAAATGGTGAAAAATCGCGAGTCTGTGCGAGGCGATCGACCGCCTGAAATGGGGCGATCGATCGCCGCAAGGCAGTACCAAAATTTCGGGTTAGGCGATCGATCGCCTGTTATGAGGCGACCGATCGCCGAGAGGCAGTAGGTTTTTCAAAGGAATGGCGATCGATCGCCATGTTTGGGGCAACCGATCACCGCTGTGTAAATTTTGAGGCGATCGATCGCCTATGGGAAGCGATAGATCGCCGCCTGTGGAATTTTGGAAAATGGTTTATTTTGTCAAATTTTTGGTATTTGGCTATCATTTGGCTTCTAATATGGGGTTGTGTGATTGTGTAGAACCATCCCAGGTAGCAACACAACCGAGGAATTGAAGCCGGACCAATTCCACTTTTGGAAAGGTACGTAGTGGACGTACGGGCACCCCAACGGTACATGTATCTTATATACTTATTGTTTATGCATTGTGGATGCAAGTATATATGTGATATTGCATTGTGGATGCAAATACATGTTATGCATGATGTTTATAGATGCATATGATTATTGGTGCACATCCCATGAGTCGTGGTCATCCCTTGATGATTTTAATGCTTGCCGCTATTTGGTTTGGTTCCGCTAAATGTGAAGCGAGGGGTGGGAGCGCCGCATGTCACATTTGAGCGTGGTTATCATATGGGGCGAGGAAAGGGTATTTGCCGCTCAACGAGAGGCGAGGGGTGGGAGTCCCGCAGTCCGTTGAAGCGAGGTTATCCTATGCCGCTCATATGTAAATAAGCGAGGGGCATTAAAATACATTGTGATGGACAGACTAGGGATTGGGGATCAGTATTGGTTATTGATCAGTTGGTATATGTCATGACATGTTTAGACCATTAAAAATAATCTGTTGATTATACTCATGAGTTATGGTACAGGGACAACCAAACGGGAAGCGTTTGAAATGCATGGAAAACAGGAAGTGTTTTATATTGATTATGCATTTACGCTTTATCTTCATATTGTGTTGAATATGAATGATTATTATTGCTCATGTTTGGGGGTTGGCCTTGTAGGTACCTTTTTGGCATGATAGCAAGCTTTGAACGGGTTGAGGTGGTGAGCTTGTGAAGCATTCTTTTGAGGATTAAAGGACAGGATTATTTTGTCTAGTGTCTACTCTAGGAGTAGTGTAAAACTAGTTGATAGCATTCATTGATGAGGAATGTAATTAATCCATTCTTTTTGGAAGTCCTTATTATTATGGCATGTAATGCTTAAGCTCATAGACTCAACATGTTCTTTTCTCACTCTGATCATTATATTAGCTCTATTATGCCTTATTTCCGCACTTAAGGATTAGGGTCCTTACATTAGTGGTATCAGAGCAGTGGTTAGAGAACCCGGGAACGAGTGAAGGGTAGCCTTAGCATGTTTGGCTAGGTGCTTACATTTGAAGCATGTTTATGCATGTGGTGCATATTGGTGTATATTTGGTTATACTAACATGCTTATATCACTCCTGTTATCTAACGACATGATATATATATTGTTTTGGATTGTTGTTAACATTTGTGTTACAGCATGGCTGCTAACGAGGAAGTTGGCGACGTTGGTAGTGTGAATGCGAGTATTGGACAGGCTAATCCTCTACCTCCACCGGCCGTAGGCATGGAACCCGTGGTTCAGTTATTGCTGCCGGGCGAGATTAGCTTGACACAGTTTCTGTCGTATCATCCGCCCCGGTTTGAGGGGACAGAGTCCGGAGAAGAGGCTGAAGAGTGGTTGGAAAGACTTGAGCAGATCTTTGTATCGGCTCCTTGTGCTGTGACAGCTTGGCTGAGGCTAGCGGAGTTTCAATTAGCCAAGAAACCTCTGATGTGGTGGAGGAGCACAGTAATGGAAATGAGAGCACTGGGTGCTGTGATTGACTGGACACTCTTCAGGACTAGGTTTTTGAACCGGTATTTCTCCGCTGCAGCAAGACAGACAAAGGAGGACGAGTTCACAAGTTTGAGGCAGGGGAACATGACAGTGGCAGACTATGCCACACGGTACTCTTCATTGCTGAGGTACGTTCCCCACATTGCCACCAGTGGGCACGCTAAGATGAGGAATTTTATGAAGGGATTGCGACCGGAGCTCTATGATCGGGTTATCACCAATAACCCGACTTCTTTTGATGATGCTCTCACAAGAGCGGAGCTTGCTGAGCTAGGAGTAGGAGCTTACGCTATGCCACCACCGGTACCGCAACAGAGGCAGACCAATGACAGTTTGAGGCCTCGTGGTGAGCCATTTAAACCCCGTGGTGCCTCTTCATCTTCACGATATGGTGGAAAGAAACATTTTGGTCAGAAGCAGGATAACAAGAAAGGCAATTGGTCCGCCAATAGAGGATCTTCACAAGGGGATAGGCCGGGAGAGCCGAGGTGCAACAATTGTGGAGGGCCACATTCTTCAAACAAGTGTCCTGCATGTTATATCTGTGCCAAGATGGGCCACATAGCTCGGTATTGCCCCACTCGGGGAGGACAGTCAGAGTATCAGGGCAACAGGCCGAGATTTGATGACCGGACAGTGCAGCAGAGGCAGCAGTTTGGGCCTCGACCATCGGGAGGTCAGACAGTAGGACCACCCCAGGGGCAGGTATATGCACTGACCATGGAGCAGGCCCAGGCAGCCCCAGAGGAGGTGATTGCCGGTACGTGTCATTTATTTACGTACCCTGCTTTTATTTTGATCGATACAGGTGCCTCCCATTCTTTTGTATCGGTGGGTTTTGTGGAAAGACACCATATGCGCACGTCTTCCTTACCCACGCCCCTCCTTGTCTCGACACCCACTGGAAGAAATGTCGTTGCTGATCAGTTTATGGCAGACTGCCTCATTTATTTTGAGGGCAACGAATTGAGATCAGACTTGATTGTGCTGGGTATGTCAGACTTCGACTGCATCTTGGGTATTGATGTTCTGAACAAATATCAGGCAGTGGTAGATTGCCGGCAGAGAACAGTGAAGTTCAGACCTGAGTTGGGCAGTCAGTGGACCTTCTATGGCAACGGTTCTCGTGCGAAGATTCCGTTGATTTCAGCGATCAAGATGACTCAGTTGTTGGAACGTGGCCACACGGGCTATCTTATTTATGCCGTGGACACGTCTGGGAAGGATAAGGAACTCAGAGTTGAGGATGTACCAGTAGTGGCAGAGTTCGCCGATGTATTTCCAGAAGAGATCCCAGGATTCCCACCGGCTAGGGAAGTCGAGTTTGGGATCGAGCTGTTGCCAGGGACATCCGCTATCTCTCGTGCACCTTATAGGATGGCACCGGCTGAGCTGAGAGAGTTGAAAGAACAGTTGCAGGATCTCTTGGACAAGGGATATATACGCCCGAGCGTGTCGCCATGGGGCGCACCAGTTCTCTTTGTGAAGAAGAAGGACGGTTCGATGCGGTTGTGTATCGATTACCGGCAACTGAACAAGGCTACAGTGAAGAACAAGTATCCTCTTCCAAGGATCGACGATCTGTTTGACCAGTTGCAAGATACCAGGGTGTATAGTAAGATTGATTTGAGATCCGGGTGTCATCAGATTCGGGTCAGAAAGGAAGATGTGCAGAAGACAGCGTTCCGGACCCGATATGGACATTATGAGTTCCTAGTGATGCCGTTCGGCGTGACGAATGCTCCAGCAGTCTTCATGAGTCTGATGAACAGAGTGTTTCAGCAGTATCTTGATCAGTTCGTCATCGTGTTCATAGACAACATTCTTATCTACTCCCGGAGCGAGGAGGAGCATGTGAAACACTTGAGGACAGTGCTTCAGATTCTCAGAGAGCATCAGTTGTATGCTAAGCTCAGTAAGTGTGAATTTTGGCTGAGCAGTGTAGTGTTTCTGGGGCATGTCATATCGAGCAGTGGGATATCGGTAGATCCCAAGAAGATTGAGGCTGTGATGGAGTGGGCTGCCCCCACTTCTGTGCCTGAGATTCGGAGTTTTCTTGGTTTGGCCGGGTATTATCGGCGCTTCGTCGAGGGCTTTTCGAAGATTGCCAAGCCGCTGACTCAGTTGACCCAGAAGGGAGTGCCTTTCTTTTGGTCAGAAGCTTGTGAGGAGAGCTTCCAGGAGTTGAAGCACCGATTGACGACGGCGCCAGTGTTAGTGATCCCGACGGAGAACTCCAGATTTGTTCTGTATACTGATGCATCACTGCAGGGCCTTGGGTGTGTTCTGATGCAAGATAAGCATGTGGTAGCTTATGCGTCGAGGCAGTTGAAGCCGCATGAGACCAGATATCCAGTTCATGACTTGGAATTGGCGGCTATCATCTTCGCCCTGAAGATCTGGAGGCATTATTTGTATGGTACTTCATTCACCATATACACGGATCACAAGAGCCTCAAATTTTTATTCACTCAGGCAGAGCTGAACATGAGGCAGAGGAGGTGGATGGACCTACTCAAGGACTACGATTGCGAGATAGAGTACCATCCCGGGAAGGCCAATTTGACAGCAGACGCTCTGAGCCGGAAAGTAAGGAGTTCTGCTGAGGACGTCATCCATTTGTCTGCTATGATGACCTCCTATTGCCATCTGGGCTATGATTTTGACATTGATACATCGCCTGTGTATGTATCGACTTTGTTAGCTGAGCCAGATATTTATGAGAGTATCCGGAGAGCTCAGAGGTCAGATGATGAGGTTCAGAGGTGGTTATCTTTAGTACATCTAGGTCAGCCAACGAAGTTCAGGGTGGCCGATGACGGGTCTTTGAGATTGGGTGACCGATGGGTGGTTCCGAGTACGCCGGAGTTGCGTAAAGGGATCTTGGAGCGAGCTCACAGTAGCAGACTTAGCATCCACCCAGGCGGGAAGAAGATGTACAGAGATTTGCGTGGTCATTTTTGGTGGAAAAGGATGAAATCAGATGTCGTCGCTTTTGTGAAGAGGTGTTTGATCTGCCAGCAGGTTAAGGCAGAGAGACAGAGACCTGGCGGCGAGCTGAGAAGCTTGGAGATACCGAAGTGGAAGTGGGAGCACATTTCCATGGACTTCGTGACTCATTTGCCGAGGAGTGCTTCAGGCTTCGATGCTATTTGGGTGATTGTGGATCGATTGACCAAGGTGGCTCATTTTATCCCCTATAGCATGACTTTCACATTTTTGAGGATGGCGCAGTTGTATATTAGAGATGTGGTGAGATTGCATGGGATTCCCGTTTCTATAGTGTCAGATCGAGATCCGCGATTCACATCTCATTTCTGGGAAGGCCTTCAGTCAGCCTTGGGAACTGAAGTCAGATTGAGTACTGCTTATCATCCTCAGACGGATAGCCAGACCGAGCGCACTATTCAGACGCTCGAGGACATGTTAAGAGCTTGTGTTTTGGAGTTCGATGCCTCTTGGCAGGATTCAGTGCCTTTGGTAGAGTTTTCGTATAACAATAGCTACCAGGCGAGTATTCAGATGGCTCCGTTTGAAGCTCTTTATGGCAGACGGTGTAGATCACCCTTGTGTTGGGATGATTTGGACCGCAAATCGGTCGGAGGACCGGAGTTGATTCGGGAAATGGAAGAAAAGATAAAGGTAATAAGGCAGAAAATGAAAGCGGCCCAGGACAGACAGGCAGCTTATGCAAACAAACGGCGGAGACTGTTGGAATTTCAGTTGGGAGATAAGGTCTTTTTGAAGATCTCGCCTTTCAGAGGCGTTGTGCGATTTGGGATGCGCGGGAAACTGTCTCCGAGGTATGTTGGACCGTACGAGATCTTACAGCGCATTTGCACCTTAGCTTACCGACTGGCTTTGCCGCCTTCTTTATCTGGTATACATGATGTGTTTCATGTATCGATGCTGCGGAAGTATGAGCCGGATCCGTCGCATGTGTTACAGCCTTCCGAAGTTCAGTTAGAGTCCGATGTGTCTTATGTGGAACGGCCTGTCAGAATTCTGGATCGAGCAGACCGTAGACTTCGGAACAAAGTGATACCGATGATCAAGGTTCAGTGGGATCGCAGGGGTGTCGAGGAGGCTACGTGGGAGACGGAGCGGCATATGGTGCAGCACTACCCGGAACTATTCTCTGGTATGAGTTTATGTTTAGTTTCTGTTGGGGTAAGTGCATGTGATTTCGAGGACGAAATCTTATAAGTAGGGGAGTATTGTGACATCCCCGAAATGGTTAATTGCTATTCGGCTTTAATTGTGTTTACATGATTAATTATGTGGTAATTGATTATGTTTTGGGATTTATTTACCTTATGGTAATGCATGGTCATGTGGATAGGGGTGACCCGGGATTGCATTTTAGGGTGCATGTGGTGCATGTTGGGTAAATATTATTGGAAGCATGATTATTTGCCTTGGTTAGCAATTTATTAGAAATCATGTGTTAATTGATATTATGGTGCATTTTGAGAAAATGCTTTGAAAATATCATGTTGGGGTGTTTTATACACCATGGAATTCTTTTGGGTATCATTTTAATAAACTCACATTTTAATATCCAACCCCACTCTTTCAACCTCACTCTTACTTTACCAAAATCAAATCCACAAACCCTTCCCCTCCCAATTTTCGAGCTCAAGCCTAGGGTTGAGGAGAAACCTTTCAAAAATCTTGATTGGTGGAGCATATTGGGTGATTTGAGATCCCCAAGAGGTATGGGTACCTCATGCTTTAATTTTGTAAGGTTTTGTTTGAGTTTGGTTTGATTTTGAATGGTTTTAAAATGGGTTTTGTTGGGTTGTTGTGGGTTTGGTTAATGGTTGGATTTATGGTTGTTTTAAGGTGTATTTTGGTAGTTTATGTTGATATTTATGTTGTTGGTTTGTTGGTTTGAGTATTGGGATGGATTGGAAGGTTTTGGTATGCAAAAATGGTGAAAAATCGCGAGTCTGTGCGAGGCGATCGACCGCCTGAAATGGGGCGATCGATCGCCGCAAGGCAGTACCAAAATTTCGGGTTAGGCGATCGATCGCCTGTTATGAGGCGACCGATCGCCGAGAGGCAGTAGGTTTTTCAAAGGAATGGCGATCGATCGCCATGTTTGGGGCGACCGATCACCGCTGTGTAAATTTTGAGGCGATCGATCGCCTATGGGAAGCGATCGATCGCCGCCTGTGGAATTTTGGAAAATGGTTTATTTTGTCAAATTTTTGGTATTTGGCTATCATTTGGCTTCTAATATGGGGTTGTGTGATTGTGTAGAACCATCCCAGGTAGCAACACAACCGAGGAATTGAAGCCGGACCAATTCCACTTTTGGAAAGGTACGTAGTGGACGTACGGGCACCCCAACGGTACATGTATCTTATATACTTATTGTTTATGCATTGTGGATGCAAGTATATATGTGATATTGCATTGTGGATGCAAATACATGTTATGCATGATGTTTATAGATGCATATGATTATTGGTGCACATCCCATGAGTCGTGGTCATCCCTTGATGATTTTAATGCTTGCCGCTATTTGGTTTGGTTCCGCTAAATGTGAAGCGAGGGGTGGGAGCGCCGCATGTCACATTTGAGCGTGGTTATCATATGGGGCGAGGAAAGGGTATTTGCCGCTCAACGAGAGGCGAGGGGTGGGAGTCCCGCAGTCCGTTGAAGCGAGGTTATCCTATGCCGCTCATATGTAAATAAGCGAGGGGCATTAAAATACATTGTGATGGACAGACTAGGGATTGGGGATCAGTATTGGTTATTGATCAGTTGGTATATGTCATGACATGTTTAGACCATTAAAAATAATCTGTTGATTATACTCATGAGTTATGGTACAGGGACAACCAAACGGGAAGCGTTTGAAATGCATGGAAAACAGGAAGTGTTTTATATTGATTATGCATTTACGCTTTATCTTCATATTGTGTTGACTATGAATGATTATTATTGCTCATGTTTGGGGGTTGTCCTTGTAGGTACCTTTTTGGCATGATAGCAAGCTTTGAACGGGTTGAGGTGGTGAGCTTGTGAAGCATTCTTTTGAGGATTAAAGGACAGGATTATTTTGTCTAGTGTCTACTCTAGGAGTAGTGTAAAACTAGTTGATAGCATTCATTGATGAGGAATGTAATTAATCCATTCATTTTGGAAGTCCTTATTATTATGGCATGTAATGCTTAAGCTCATAGACTCAACATGTTCTTTTCTCACTCTGATCATTATATTAGCTCTATTATGCCTTATTTCCGCACTTAAGGATTATGGTCCTTACAGTTGTCACTCACATAAGAAGTGATGAACAGAACAAATCAAATAGACCTTAAAAATGTAAAGAACAAAAGACCAAATAGATTGATCACTAGCACTCAGTCTTGTACGGTGCAAAAGTGTAACTATTGTATATTTATAGATAGATTATGTCATGCATGAGGTCTTTGGGAATTAAAGTAAAGACAAATAGATTATAATATAAAAGAATCTTTAAATTTATATAAAATGCATATATAAATTTCATAATCCAATGATCGTTACATATATTAAAAAACATATTCGTTTTCTAAAAAAAAAACATATACAATGCACCGTAAACATGACCATTAAATTAATATAATAAAGTATACCTGTAATCCAATTAAATAATTAACGTATTAATCATTTAATTAGTTGATCACTTAATGAGGTGAGCATGGCTTTAGCACATCAATTTAATATTTTTACATGTCATAACTAATTTAAAAAATAAAAGGAGAAAGTAAATAGATATTAGATTTTAAAGGAGGCAGTTTGAGAAGTGAACCAAGTGCAATTTTTTTAAAAAAAGAAAACCGATTAACACTTGGGAAGATCATCTTTTAAATTTTTTTTGCTTTAAAGTCATTTCCCAAAATTTCTCGATTTATTAAAGCCTAAGGTCCCATTCAATAATTATGTTTCTTTTATGTTATATAGTTATTTTAATAAAATAAGCCATCTATCATTTTCTATTTTTAAAACACGTGTTAATTAATCGAAAAATGTTAAATATTTTTATTTTAAAAAAATTGCATTTGATTATTTTCACGACGTGATGTTAACAATAGCCACATGCCTGGTCTTTCGAGTTTAATGATACGAGTGCTTTACTGCCTCGGTAGGTGCTTATAAGCATAAAAACTCCATGTTAGATCAGGCCAAGATTTGATCATGCACAGATTAGGTCATGCCAAGGTTAGGTCATGCTCAGGTTAGATCATGACAGATTTAGATCATGTCAGTTTTATATCAGACGAGGGTCAGATCATGCTAATGTTAGGTCATGTCAGTGTAAGATGATGACAATGTTAGATCATTCCAATATTAGGTCATGCCAATGTTAGATGATGCCAAAGTTAGATCATGCCAAGGTTAAGTCATGCCCAGATTAGGTTATGCCAAGGTTAGGTCATGTCCAGATTTGGTCATGCCAAGGTTAGGTCAGACCAATGTTAGATCAAGCCATTGTCACATCGTGACATGTTTAAATCATGCCATAACATTGGCATGACCTAATCTGGGTATGACCTAACCTTGGCATTACTTAATCTTGGCATGACCTAACCTTGGCATGATCTAACTTTGGCATGATCAAACACTGGAATGACAGCACATGGTATGATCTAACCCTCGCCTGATCTAATATGGCCATGATCTAAACTTGTCATGATGTAAGCTTTGCTTGATCTAACATTGGCATGACCTAATATGGGCATGATCTAAACTGGGCATTATCTAGCATTATGATGGCCTAACATTTGCATGATCTAACTCTCGACTGATCTAACACTGACATGATCTAAACCTGTCATGATCTGACATTGGCTAGATCTAATATTGGCATGATCTAAGGGCATGATCTAACATTGATAAAACTTTTGAATAAATGTACACGAATAATAGTGATCAGGTTCGGGGTACACATCTTCGGAATGAGTTGTCTTCTTCGAGGTACATGTACGTGTTTGTAATAATAATAAATAATTGTAATAACAAAAATAATAATAACAATTGTATCATCCTGCTAGGGGTACGTGAACTGCCACGATCATGGCCCGACGAGAATGTGCACGAGAAATTTGCACCTGCTATTCACCATAAATGCACACAATAACTTTGATCACGCGGCACTAGTAGAAAAATCGACTTTAGTGACACTAAAAAGCGTAGCGAAATGTGGTTATAGTGACGCTTTTACGTTTAGCGACGCTTGCTTGAGGCGTCGCGTAGGTGAGTGTTTCAATAGGTATGTAGATAGTGACGCTTGAAATAGTCACGAAAAGACCATATTCACGTCGCTTTAAAGCGTCACTATAACAAACATACATATTGAAACACCCACCTACCTAACGCTTTAAACAAACGTCATGAAAACAAAAGTGTACTATATATATTTCAAACACACTACACTTAATTGCAACACAATAACCTAAAAGCTGTTTTTTTCCTTCCTTTTCTTGGTTATACATATAAAAACAAATTAAAAGCAAAAATCTGTATTAACTTAAAATCATGAAACCTGTCACAAAATTATATCCAATGTTAAAGCATAAATTACAAAAAACTAGTAAAATTAAAATAAAGTTGAATAAAAGTTAGTACAATTATCAAAGTTAATGCAATCGTTTCAAAGTAGTTCGCACAAACTATAAGTCATCCTCTTGGACATCTACCAAGTAGTTCACACATACTATCTAGATATTCTTGCTCCATTCGACTCTTTTCAAGCTTTGGGATCCCACCAGCAAGAGTAATATCACCAATAATAGCTGTCAATAGGAACGAAACAATAAGCAATCCAGTACAAATTGCACTGAAGCAAGCATCAAAAATCGCATCAAATAAATAAACGAGATAAACAAAAGAACAAACAATATAAGATCATCATGAGATCAAATCATCATTCATGAATATCCCTTCAACCTAAATCATTGATCACATAATCACATCATTCAGTAATACGATAGAAGGTACCTGAGAGTAACCATAATTCATTCCTTGTGAGAATGCACCACAGTTAACAAGTTGTGCAATTAACAGAAATAGCAGTTTAACATTGCCCATCAATAACATTTAATAATCATGTAAAAAACAGAGAATAAATGACAGTGAGGCAAAATTTAGGGTAACGACTCTCACCACAGCGGCCATTGCAAGGCATATAGACCGCACAACACAATATACTTGTGACAAACAGCAACAAACTTATTTGGTTCCCTGCAAGTAGGTCTCACTACAAGAAAGTAGGTCTCCCTCGAAAAATCAAAGAATTTAGGGAATTCCCTAAGTAAAATAAATAAAATAACAGCATGGAAATGAAATTTACCTAGTGCAAATTTTCATGGGTTCTGGCATTAGTTTACCATCAATGAACACATAGAGTAAGTCACGCTTCAAGAAATCACGAAGAACAACAATATTATTCTTGAAAAGCGAAGACAAAGAACAACGGTTGAGACAAAGAACAAAAAATAGAATCACTCAATCACCAAGCAATAAAACTCATTTAGTTTATTAAAACAAAGATCCTGATGGAAATAAACCAACTTAATTATTATGATAGTCACTTGCCTTAAGCTTTTAAACTATATTATTTTCTTTTTTAATTTTGTCAAATTAAGCCCAACGACATTTTAGATTGTATTGTATTTTCGAAGATGTAAATTGGTTTTAAGATCACTCTTGCCAATTGGGAATCACCATGTTCCATCCAAAAGAAAGCATGGGAATTGTTAAGTGTGAGATTAGAAGATTTTTGTAATATTGTATAACAATATTAAGGCTGTCAAGACATAATGTTGTTCCATGTCCACAAACAACTCCAACTAAATTTAGAGGCAAATTTATTCTATTTCTACACTTTTGTCTCCAATCTTAAGAATAAGTAAATGCATCAAATTAATAAATATCCGGATCTGAATTAAAACACAACAGAAGAGGTTGGAGACCATTAGCTTCCATGACTAACTGCTGACTCTTTGGATTATTCTGCACAATAATGCTAACAACTTCAGCAGCCTTGCCCCTGATGTTAGGATGTGAATTTTTCAGCACATGTTGTTTACTCTGCAAATGCATGTAAGAAAGCAAGCAAACGCGCAAGAGAGATGGGATCTTTCAGCTTGTGCTTGAACCAAAATAATTTGAACATATCCTTAAATATCTGCATTAGATTTGGATATTTATGGGTTATAGTCATTTTCTCCTGAATTTATTTCCTCAAATTTGAAATTGAACTTCTTAATATACTACAAAGTACTAAATAATGACCAGAGAATTCAAAGCAATGATTAATCTTTTACTGTAATATAAAACTTAATACTTATCGTATTAAAATTCTAATAATCATTACAATGTAATCACATTTAGCCTTCAAATGTTTATCCTTTTAATAGTCAAATGACATTTCACACTTCAGTAATTAATTAAATCCCCATTTGAGTTGTCCAATTTTCTGATTAATTATATATTTAAATTCATAATTAAATTTTTGATTTTAATTATTCAATTTGGCCATTCAATTAGTAATAGGTAATCTGATAAAATAAATAAATAAGCATAGGTAATTATAATTTTTCTTTTAATTTAATAATGCTATTGATTCAGTATTAACAATTGAAGTTTTTCTGCCATTACAATTAATTGTCATTTAATTTGGACTGCTCATCATTCAATGCATTTATTTTAAATTTGTCAATATAATTAATTTAGGGTAAAAAGCATAAAAACTCCATGTTAGATCAGGCCAAGATTTGATAATGCCCAGATTAGGTCATGCCAAGGTTAGGTCATGCTCAGGTTAGATCATGATAGATTTAGATCATGTCAGTTTTATATCAGACGATGGTCAGATCATGCTAATGTTAGGCCTTGTCAGTGTTAGATTATGACAATGTTAGATCATTCCAATATTAGGTAATGCCAATGTTAGATGATGCAAAGTTAGATCATGCCAAGGTTAAGTCATGCCCAGATTAGGTTATGCCAAGGTTAGGTCATGCCCAGATTTGGACATGCCAAGGTTAGATCAGGCCAATGTTAGATTAAGCCAATGTTACATCGTCACATATTTAAATCATGTCATAACATTGGCATGACCTAATCTGGGTATGACCTAACCTTGGCATGACTTAATCTTGGCAAGATCTAACCTTGTCATGATCAAAAACTGGAATGACAGAACATGGTATGATCTAATCCTCGCCTGATCTAATATGGGCATGATCTAAACTTGTCATGATGTAAGCTTGCTTGATCTAACATTGGCATGACATAATATTGGCATGATCTAAACTGGGCATTATCTAGCTTAGGATTTCCTATCATTTGCATGATCTAACTCTCGACTGATCTAACACTGACATGATCTCAATATTAGATCATGCCAATGTTAGATCATGCAAATGTTAAATCAAGCCCAGATTAGGTTATGCCAAGGTTAGTGCATGTCCAGATTTGGTCATGCCAAGGTTAGGTCAGGCCAATGTTAGATCAAGCCAATGTTACATCGTGGCATGAGCTAATCTGTTTATGACCTAACCTTGGCATGACTTAATATTGGCATGACCTAAACTTTGGCATGATCAAACACTGGAATGATAGACATGGTATGATCTAACCATCGCCTGATCTAATATGGGCATGATCTAACCTTGTCATGATGTAATCTTTGCTTGATCTAACATTGGCATGACCTAATATGGGAATGGTCTAAACTGGGCATTATCTAGCATTATGATGGCCTAACATTTGCATGATCTAACTCTCGCCTGATCTAACACTGACATGATCTAAACCTGTCATGATCTGACATTGGCTTGATCTAATATTGACATGATCTAAGGGCATGATCTAACATTGATATTACTTTTGAATAAATGTACACGAATAATAATAATAATGATAATAATAATAAGGCTCGGGGTACACATCTTCGGAATGAGTTGTTCTGCTTCGAGGTACATGTACGTGTTTGTAATAATAATAAATAATTGTAATAACAAAAATAATAATAACAATTGTATCATCCTGCTAGGGGTACGTGAACTGCCACGATCATGGCCCGACGAGAACGTGAACGAAAAATTTGCACCTGCTATTCACCTTAAATGCACAAAATAACTTTGATCACGCGACACTAGTAGAAAAATCGTATTTAGTGACACTAAAAAGCGTCGCGAAATGTGGTTATAGTGACGCTTGCTTGAGGCGTCGCGTAGGTGAGTGTTTCAATAGTTATGTAGATAGTGACGCTTGAAATAGTCACGAAAAGACCATATTCACGTCGCTTTAAAGCGTCACTATAACATACATACATATTGAAACACCCACCTACATAACGCTTTAAACAACCGCCATGAAAACAAAAGTGTACTATATATATTTCAAACACACTACACTTAATTGCAACACAATAACCTAAAAGCTGTTTTTTCCTTCGTTTTTCGAGCTTATACATATAAAAACAAATTAAAAGCAAAAATCTGTATTAACTTAAAATCATGAAACCTGTCACAAAATTATATCCAATGTTAAAGCATAAATTACAAAAAAACTATTAAAATTAAAATAAAGTTGAATAAAAGTTAGTACAATTATCAAAGTTATTGCAATCGTTTCAAGTAGTTCGCACAAACTATCAAAGTCATCCTCTTGGACATCTACCAAGTAGTTCACACATACTATCTGGATATTCTTGCTCCATTCGACTCTTTTCAAGCTTTGGGATCCCACCAGCAAGAGTAATATCACCAATAATAGTTGTCAATAGGAACGAAACAATAAGCAATCCAGTACAATTGCACTGAAGCAAGCATCAAAAATCGCATCAAATAAATAAACGAGATAAACAAAAGAACAAACAATATAAGATCATCATGAGATCAAATCATCATTCATGAATATCCCTTCAACCTAAATCATTGATCACATAATCACATCATTCAGGAATACGATAGAAGGTACCTGAGAGTAACCATAATTCATTCCTTGTGAGAATGCACCCCAATTAACAAGTTGTGCAATTAACAGAAATAGCAGTTTAACATTGCCCATCAATAACATTTAATAATCATGTAAAAAACAGAGAATAAATGACAGTGAGGCAAAATTTGGGGTAACGACTCTCACCACATCGGCCATTGCAAGGCATATAGCCCGCACAACACAATATACTTGTGACAAACAGCAACAAACTTATTTGGTTCCCTGCAAGTAGGTCACACTACAAGAAAGTAGGTCTCCCTCGGAAAATCAAAGAATTTAATGGTATTCCCTAAGGAAAATATAAAAAATAACAGCATGGAAATGAAATTTACCTAGTGCAAATTTCCATGGGTTCTGGCATTAGTTTACCATCAACGAACACATAGAGTAAGTCACGCTTCAAGAAATCACGAAGAACAACAATATTATTCTTGAAAAGCGAAGACAAAGAACAACGGTTGAGACAAAGAACAAAAAATAGAATCACTCAATCACCAAGCAATAAAACTCATGTAGTTTATTAAAACAAAGATCCTGATGGAAATAAACCAACTTAATTATTATGATATTGTCACTTGCCTTAAGCTTTTAAACTATATTATTTTCTTTTTGTCAAATTAAGCCCAGCGACATTTTAGATTGTATTGTATTTTCGAAGATGTAAATTGGTTTTAAGACCACTCTTGCCAATTGGGAATCACCATGTTCCATTCAAAAGAAAGCATGGGAATTGTTAAGTGTGAGATTAGAAGATTTTTGTAATATTGTATAACAATATTAAGGCTGTCAAGACATAATGTTGTTCCATGTCAACAAACCACTCCAACTAAATTTAGAGGCAAATTTATTATATTTCTACACTTTAGTCTCCAATCTTAAGAATAAGTATATGCATCAAATTAATAAATATCCGGATCTGAGTTAAAACACAACAGAAGAGGTTGGAGACCATTAGCTTCCATGGCTAACTGCTGACTCTTTGGATTATTCTGCACAATAATGCTAACAACTTCAGCAGCCTTGCCCCTGATGTTAGGATGTGTATTTTTCAGCACATGTTGTTTACTCTGCAAATGCATGTAAGAAAGCAAGCAAACGCGCAAGAGAGATGGGATCTTTCAGCTGTGCTTGAACCAAAATAGTTTGAACATATCCTTACATATCTGCATTAGATTTGGATATTTATGGGTTATAGTCATTTTCTCCTGAATTTATTTCCTCAAATTTGAAATTGAACTTCTTAATATACTACAAAGTACAAAATAATGACCAGAGAATTCAAAGCAATGATTAATCTTTTACTGTAATATAAAACTTAATACTTATCGTATTAAAATTCTAATAATCATTAAAATGTAATCAAATTTAGCCTTCAAATGTTTATCCTTTTAATAGTCAAATGACATTTCACACTTCAATAATTAATTAAATCCCCATTTGAGTTGCCCAACATTTCTGATTAATTATATATGTAAATTCATAATTAAGTTTTTGATTTTAATTATTCAATTTGGCCATTCAATTAGTAATAGGTAATCTGATAAAATAAATAAATAAGCACATGTAATTATAATTTTTCTTTTAATTTAATAATGCTATTGATCCAGTATTAACAATTGAAGTTTTTCTGCATTACAATTAATTTTCATTTAATTTGGGCTGCTCATCATTCAATGCATTTATTTTAAATTTGTCAATATATTTAACTTAGGATAAAAAGCATAAAAACTCCATGTTAGATCAGGCCAAGATTTGATAATGCCCAGATTAGGTCATGCCAAGGTTAGGTCATGCCCAGGTTAGATCATGACAGATTTAGATCATGTCAGTTTTATATCAGACGAGGGTCAGATCATGCTAATGTTAGGCCTTGTCAGTGTTAGATTATGACAATGTTAGATCATTCCAATATTAGGTCATGCCAATGTTAGATGATGCCAAAGTTAGATCATGCCAAGGTTAAGTCATGCCCAGATTAGGTTATGCCAAGGTTAGGTCATGCCCAGATTTGGCCATGCCAAGGTTAGATCAGGCCAATGTTAGATCAAGCCAATGTTACATCGTCACATATTTAAATCATGTCATAACATTGGCATGACCTAATCTGGGTATGACCTAACCTTGGCATGACTTAATCTTGGCAAGATCTAACCTTGTCAAGATCAAAAACTGGAATGACAGAACATGGTATGATCTAATCCTCGCCTGATCTAATATGGGCATGATCTAAACTTGTCATGATGTAAGCTTGCTTGATCTAACATTGGCATGACCTAATATGGGCTTGATCTAAACTGGGCATTATCTAGCTTAGGATGGCCTATCATTTGCATGATCTAACTCTCGCCTGATCTAACACTGACATGATCTCAATATTAGGTCATGCCAATGTTAGATCATGCCAATGTTAAATCAAGCCCAGATTAGGTTATGCCAAGGTTAGTGCATGTCCAGATTTGGTCATGCCAAGGTTAGGTCAGGCTTGATGGGTTGTTCCTGTAGGTACACTTTTGGACCAAGACTAGGGGTCGGGTTGAGACTGTGAGCTGAAAAAGGGCATGAAAGAAGATAGAATACAGGAAATTTTGGGATAGTCTCTACTCTGGTAGTAGTATAATACTATCGCCTTAACATTCATATGAGGAATGTAATTAATTAACTGTTGAAGTTTTATTTTGGCCTGTAATTTTATTGAGCTCACATAACAACCAGAACCCTAAGATGTCTCTATTACATGTTTAGCCCTATTTATATCATGATTTCACTGTTAAGGTAGAGAGGCCCTACAATAGTGACGCTTGAAATAGTCACGAAAAGACCATATTCACGTCGCTTTAAAGCGTCACTATAACATACATACATATTGAAACACCCACCTACATAACGCTTTAAACAACCGTCATGAAAACAAAAGTGTACTATATATATTTCAAATACACTGCACTTAATTGCAACACAATAACCTAAAAGCTGTTTTTTTCCTTCGTTTTTCGAGCTTATACATATAAAAACAAATTAAAAGCAAAAATCTGTATTAACTTAAAATCATGAAACCTGTCACAAAATTATATCCAATGTTAAAGCATAAATTACAAAAAACTAGTAAAATTAAAATAAAGTTGAATAAAAGTTAGTACAATTATCAAAGTTATTGCAATCGTTTCAAGTAATTCGCACAAACTATCAAAGTCATCCTCTTGGACATCTACCAAGTAGTTCACACATACTATCTAGATATTCTTGCTCCATTCGACTCTTTTCAAGCTTTGGGATCCCACCAGCAAGAGTAATATCACCAATAATAGCTGTCAATAGGAACGAAACAATAAGCAATCCAGTACAAATTGCACTGAAGCAAGCATCAAAAATCGCATCAAATAAATAAACGAGATAAACAAAAGAACAAACAATATAAGATCATCATGAGATCAAATCATCATTCATGAATATCCCTTCGACCTAAATCATTGATCACATAATCACATCATTCAGGAATACGATAGAAGGTACCTGAGAGTAACCATAATTCATTCCTTGTGAGAATGCACCCCAATTAACAAGTTGTGCAATTAACAGAAATAGCAGTTTAACATTGCCCATCAATAACATTTAATAATCATGTAAAAAACAGAGAATAAATGACAGTGAGGCAAAATTTGGGGTAACGACTCTCACCACATCGGCCATTGCAAGGCATATAGCCCGCACAACACAATATACTTGTCACAAACAGCAACAAACTTATTTGGTTCCCTGCAAGTAGGTCTCACTACAAGAAAGTAGGTCTCCCTCGGAAAATCAAAGAATTTAATGGTATTCCCTAAGGAAAATAAATAAAATAACAGCATGGAAATGAAATTTACCTAGTGCAAATTTCCATGGGTTCTGGCATTAGTTTACCATCAACGAACACATAGAGTAAGTCACGCTTCAAGAAATCACGAAGAACAACAATATTATTCTTGAAAAGCGAAGACAAAGAACAACGGTTGAGACAAAGAACAAAAAATAGAATCACTCAATCACCAAGCAATAAAACTCATTTAGTTTATTAAAACAAAGATCCTGATGGAAATAAACCAACTTAATTATTATGATATTGTCACTTGCCTTAAGCTTTTAAACTATATTATTTTCTTTTTGTCAAATTAAGCCCAGCGACATTTTAGATTGTATTGTATTTTTGAAGATGTAAATTGGTTTTAAGATCACTCTTGCCAATTGGGAATCACCATGTTCCATCCAAAAGAAAGCATGGGAATTGTTAAGTGTGAGATTAGAAGATTTTTGTAATATTGTATAACAATATTAAGGCTGTCAAGACATAATGTTGTTCCATGTCAACAAACCACTCCAACTAAATTTAGAGGCAAATTTATTATATTTCTACACTTTTGTCTCCAATCTTAAGAATAAGTATATGCATCAAATTAATAAATATCCGGATCTGAATTAAAACACAACAGAAGAGGTTGGAGACCATTAGCTTCCATGGCTAACTGCTGACTCTTTGGATTATTCTGCACAATAATGCTAACAACTTCAGCAGCCTTGCCCCTGATGTTAGGATGTGTATTTTTCAGCACATGTTGTTTACTCTGCAAATGCATGTAAGAAAGCAAGCAAACGCGCAAGAGAGATGGGATCTTTCAGCTTGTGCTTGAACCAAAATAGTTTGAACATATCCTTAAATATCTGCATTAGATTTGGATATTTATGGGTTATAGTCATTTTCTCCTGAATTTATTTCCTCAAATTTGAAATTGAACTTCTTAATATACTACAAAGTACTAAATAATGACCAGAGAATTCAAAGCAATGATTAATCTTGTACTGTAATATAAAACTTAATACTTATCGTATTAAAATTCTAATAATCATTAAAATGTAATCAAATTTAGCCTTCAAATGTTTATCCTTTTAATAGTCAAATGACATTTCACACTTCAATAATTAATTAAATCCCCATTTGAGTTGCCCAACATTTCTGATTAATTATATATTTAAATTCATAATTAAGTTTTTGATTTTAATTATTCAATTTGGCCATTCAATTAGTAATAGGTAATCTGATAAAATAAATAAATAAGCATATGTAATTATAATTTTTCTTTTAATTTAATAATGCTATTGATCCAGTATTAACAATTGAAGTTTTTCTGCCATTACAATTAATTTTCATTTAATTTGGGCTGCTCATCATTCAATGCATTTATTGTAAATTTGTCAATATATTTAACTTAGGATAAAAAGCATAAAAACTCCATGTTAGATCAGGCCAAGATTTGATAATGCCCAGATTAGGTCATGCCAAGGTTAGGTCATGCCCAGGTTAGATCATGACAGATTTAGATCATGTCAGTTTTATATCAGACGAGGGTCAGATCATGCTAATGTTAGGCCTTGTCAGTGTTAGATTATGACAATGTTAGATCATTCCAATATTAGGTCATGCCAATGTTAGATGATGCCAAAGTTAGATCATGCCAAGGTTAAGTCATGCCCAGATTAGGTTATGCCAAGGTTAGGTCATGCCCAGATTTGGCCATGCCAAGGTTAGATCAGGCCAATGTTAGATCAAGCCAATGTTACATCGTCACATATTTAAATCATGTCATAACATTGGCATGACCTAATCTGGGTATGACCTAACCTTGGCATGACTTAATCTTGGCAAGATCTAACCTTGTCAAGATCAAAAACTGGAATGACAGAACATGGTATGATCTAATCCTCGCCTGATCTAATATGGGCATGATCTAAACTTGTCATGATGTAAGCTTGCTTGATCTAACATTGGCATGACCTAATATGGGCTTGATCTAAACTGGGCATTATCTAGCTTAGGATGGCCTATCATTTGCATGATCTAACTCTCGCCTGATCTAACACTGACATGATCTCAATATTAGGTCATACCAATGAAAATGTTAAATCAAGCCCAGATTAGGTTATGCCAAGGTTAGTGCATGTCCAGATTTGGTCATGCCAAGGTTAGGTCAGGCTTGATGGGTTGTTCCTGTAGGTACACTTTTGGACCAAGACTAAGGGTCGGGTTGAGACTGTGAGCTGAAAAAGGGCATGAAAGAAGATAGAATACAGGAAATTTTGGGATAGTCTCTACTCTGGGAGTAGTATAATACTATCGCCTTAACATTCATATGAGGAATGTAATTAATTAACTGTTGAAGTTTTATTTTGGCCTGTAATTTTATTGAGCTCACATAGCAACCAGAACCCTAAGATGTCTCTATTACATGTTTAGCCCTATTTATATCATGATTTCACTGTTAAGGTAGAGAGGCCCTACAATAGTGACGCATGAAATAGTCACGAAAAGACCATATTCACGTCGCTTTAAAGCGACACTATAACATACATACATATTGAAACACCCACCTACATAACGCTTTAAACAACCGTCATGAAAACAAAAGTGTACTATATATATTTCAAACACACTACACTTAATTGCAACACAATAATCTAAAAGCTGTTTTTTTCCTTCGTTTTTCGAGCTTATACATATAAAAACAAATTAAAAGCAAAAATCTGTATTAACTTAAAATCATGAAACCTGTCACAAAATTATATCCAATGTTAAAGCATAAATTACAAAAAACTAGTAAAATTAAAATAAAGTTGAATAAAAGTTAGTACAATTATCAAAGTTATTGCAAGCGTTTCAAGTAGTTCGCACAAACTATCAAAGTCATCCTCTTGGACATCTACCAAGTAGTTCACACATACTATCTAGATATTCTTGCTCCATTCGACTCTTTTCAAGCTTTGGGATCCCACCAGCAAGAGTAATATCACCAATAATAGCTGTCAATAGGAACGAAACAATAAGCAATCCAGTACAAATTGCACTGAAGCAAGCATCAAAAATCGCATCAAATAAATAAACGAGATAAACAAAAGAACAAACAATATAAGATCATCATGAGATCAAATCATCATTCATGAATATCCCTTCGACCTAAATCATTGATCACATAATCACATCATTCAGGAATACGATAGAAGGTACCTGAGAGTAACCATAATTCATTCCTTGTGAGAATGCACCCCAATTAACAAGTTGTGCAATTAACAGAAATAGCAGTTTAACATTGCCCATCAATAACATTTAATAATCATGTAAAAAACAGAGAATAAATGACAGTGAGGCAAAATTTGGGGTAACGACTCTCACCACATCGGCCATTGCAAGGCATATAGCCCGCACAACACAATATACTTGTCACAAACAGCAACAAACTTATTTGGTTCCCTGCAAGTAGGTCTCACTACAAGAAAGTAGGTCTCCCTCGGAAAATCAAAGAATTTAATGGTATTCCCTAAGGAAAATAAATAAAATAACAGCATGGAAATGAAATTTACCTAGTGCAAATTTCCATGGGTTCTGGCATTAGTTTACCATCAACGAACACATAGAGTAAGTCACGCTTCAAGAAATCACGAAGAACAACAATATTATTCTTGAAAAGCGAAGACAAAGAACAACGGTTGAGACAAAGAACAAAAAATAGAATCACTCAATCACCAAGCAATAAAACTCATTTAGTTTATTAAAACAAAGATCCTGATGGAAATAAACCAACTTAATTATTATGATATTGTCACTTGCCTTAAGCTTTTAAACTATATTATTTTCTTTTATTTGTCAAATTAAGCCCAGCGACATTTTAGATTGTATTGTATTTTCGAAGATGTAAATTGGTTTTAAGATCACTCTTGCCAATTGGGAATCACCATGTTCCATCCAAAAGAAAGCATGGGAATTGTTAAGTGTGAGATTAGAAGATTTTTGTAATATTGTATAACAATATTAAGGCTGTCAAGACATAATGTTGTTCCATGTCAACAAACCACTCCAACTAAATTTAGAGGCAAATTTATTATATTTCTACACTTTAGTCTCCAATCTTAAGAATAAGTATATGCATCAAATTAATAAATATCCGGATCTGAATTAAAACACAACAGAAGAGGTTGGAGACCATTAGCTTCCATGGCTAACTGCTGACTCTTTGGATTATTCTGCACAATAATGCTAACAACTTCAGCAGCCTTGCCCCTGATGTTAGGATGTGTATTTTTCAGCACATGTTGTTTACTCTGCAAATGCATGTAAGAAAGCTAGCAAACGCGCAAGAGAGATGGGATCTTTCAGCTTGTGCTTGAACCAAAATAGTTTGAACATATCCTTAAATATCTGCATTAGATTTGGATATTTATGGGTTATAGTCATTTTCTCCTGAATTTATTTCCTCAAATTTGAAATTGAACTTCTTAATATACTACAAAGTACAAAATAATGACCAGAGAATTCAAAGCAATGATTAATCTTTTACTGTAATATAAAACTTAATACTTATCGTATTAAAATTCTAATAATCATTAAAATGTAATCAAATTTAGCCTTCAAATGTTTATCCTTTTAATAGTCAAATGACATTTCACACTTCAATAATTAATCAAATCCCCATTTGAGTTGCCCAACATTTCTGATTAATTATATATTTAAATTCATAATTAAGTTTTTGATTTTAATTATTCAATTTGGCCATTCAATTAGTAATAGGTAATCTGATAAAATAAATAAATAAGCAGATGTAATTATAATTTTTCTTTTAATTTAATAATGCTATTGATCCAGTATTAACAATTGAAGTTTTTCTGCCATTACAATTAATTTTCATTTAATTTGGGCTGCTCATCATTCAATGCATTTATTGTAAATTTGTCAATATTTAACTTAGGATAAAAAGCATAAAAACTCCATGTTAGATCAGGCCAAGATTGATAATGCCCAGATTAGGTCATGCCAAGGTTAGGTCATGCCCAGGTTAGATCATGACAGATTTAGATCATGTCAGTTTTATATCAGACGAGGGTCAGATCATGCTAATGTTAGGCCTTGTCAGTGTAAGATTATGACAATGTTAGATCATTCCAATATTAGGTCATGCCAATGTTAGATGATGCCAAAGTTAGATCATGCCAAGGTTAAGTCATGCCCAGATTAGGTTATGCCAAGGTTAGGTCATGCCCAGATTTGGCCATGCCAAGGTTAGATCAGGCCAATGTTAGATCAAGCCAATGTTACATCGTCACATATTTAAATCATGTCATAACATTGGCATGACCTAATCTGGGTATGACCTAACCTTGGCATGACCTAATCTTGGCAAGATCTAACCTTGTCATGATAAAAAACTGGAATGACAAAACATGGTATGATCTAATCCTCGCTTGATCTAATATGGGCATGATCTAAACCTTGGCATGATCTAACTTTGGCATGATCTAACCTTGGCATGACCTAACCTTGGCATGATCTAACTTTGGCATGATCAAACACTGGAATGACAGAACATGGTATGATCTAACCCTCGCCTAATCTAATATGGGCATGATCTAAACTGGTCATGATGTAAGCTTGCTTGATCTAACATTGGCATGACCTAATATGGGAATGGTCTAAACTGGGCATTATCTAGCATTAGGATGGCCTAACATTTGCATGATCTAACTCTCGCCTGATCTAACACTGACATGATCTAAACCTGTCATGATCTGACATTGGCTTGATCTAATATTGGCATGATCTAAGGGCATGATCTAACATTGATATTACTTTTGAATAAATGTACAGGAATAATAATAATAATGATAATAATAATAATAAGGCTCGGGGTACACATCTTCGGAATGAGTTGTTCTGCTTCGAGGTACATGTACGTGTCTGTAAGAATAATAACTAATTGTAATAACAAAAATAATAATAACAATTGTATCATCCTGCTAGGGGTACGTGAACTGCCACGATCATGGCCCGACGAGAATGTGCACGAAAAATTTGCACCTGCTATTCACCATAAATGCACACAATAACTTTGATCATGCGGCACTAGTAGAAAAATCGACTTTAGTGACACTAAAAAGCGTCGCGAAATGTGGTTATAGTGACGCTTGCTTGAGGCGTAGCGTAGGTGAGTGTTTCAATAGTTATGTAGATAGTGACGCTTGAAATAGTCACGAAAAGACCATATTCACGTCGCTTTAAAGCGTCACTATAACATACATACATATTGAAACACCCACCTACATAACGCTTTAAACAACCGTCATCAAAACAAAAGTGTACTATATATATTTCAAACACACTACACTTAATTGCAACACAATAACCTAAAAGCTGTTTTTTTCCTTCGTTTTTCGAGCTTATACATATAAAAACAAATTAAAAGCAAAAATCTGTATTAACTTAAAATCATGAAACCTGTCACAAAATTATATCCAATGTTAAAGCATAAATTACAAAAAACTAGTAAAATTAAAATAAAGTTGAATAAAAGTTAGTACAATTATCAAAGTTAATGCAATCGTTTCAAAGTAGTTCGCACAAACTATAAGTCATCCTCTTGGACATCTACCAAGTAGTTCACACATACTATCTAGATATTCTTGCTCCATTCGACTCTTTTCAAGCTTTGGGATCCCACCAGCAAGAGTAATATCACCAATAATAGCTGTCAATAGGAACGAAACAATAAGCAATCCAGTACAAATTGCACTGAAGCAAGCATCAAAAATCGCATCAAATAAATAAACGAGATAAACAAAAGAACAAACAATATAAGATCATCATGAGATCAAATCATCATTCATGAATATCCCTTCAACCTAAATCATTTATCACATAATCACATCATTCAGGAATACGATAGAAGGTACCTTAGAGTAACCATAATTCATTCCTTATGAGAATGCACCCTAGTTAACAAGTTGTGCAATTAACAGAAATAGCAGTTTAACTTTGCCCATCAATAACATTTAATAATCATGTAAAAAACAGAGAATAAATGACAGTGAGGCAAAATTTGGGGTAACGACTCTCACCACAGCGGCCATTGCAAGGCATATAGCCTGCACAACACAATATACTTGTGACAAACAGCAACAAACTTATTTGGTTCCCTGCAAGTAGGTCTCACTACAAGAAAGTAGGTCTCCCTCGGAAAATCAAAGAAATTTAATAGTATTCCCTAAGGAAAATAAATAAAATAACAGCATGGAAATGAAATTTACGTAGTGCAAATTTCCATGGGTTCTGGCATTAGTTTACCATCAATGAACACATAGAGTAAGTCACGCTTCAAGAAATCACGAAGAACAACAATATTATTCTTGAAAAGCGAAGACAAAGAACAACGGTTGAGACAAAGAACAAAAAAATAGAATCACTCAATCACCAAGCAATAAAACTCATTTAGTTTATTAAAACAAAGATCCTGATGGAAATAAACCAACTTAATTATTATGATATTGTCACTTGCCTTAAGCTTTTAAACTATATTATTTTCTTTTTTAATTTTGTCAAATTAAGCCCAGCGACATTTTAGATTGTATTGTATTTTCGAAGATGTAAATTGGTTCTTGCCAATTGGGAATCACCATGTTCCATCCAAAAGAAAGCATGGGAATTGTTAAGTGTGAGATTAGAAGATTTTTGTAATATTGTATAACAATATTAAGGCTGTCAAGACATAATGTTGTTCCATGTCAACAAACCACTCCAACTAAATTTAGAGGCAAATTTATTATATTTCTACACTTTAGTCTCCAATCTTAAGAATAAGTATATGCATCAAATTAATAAATATCCGGATCTGAATTAAAACACAACAGAAGAGGTTGGAGACCATTAGCTTCCATGGCTAACTGCTGACTCTTTGGATTATTCTGCACAATAATGCTAACAACTTCAGCAGCCTTGCCCCTGATGTTAGGATGTGTATTTTTCAGCACATGTTGTTTACTCTGCAAATGCATGTAAGAAATCAAGCAAACGCGCAAGAGAGATGGGATCTTTCAGCTTGTGCTTGAACCAAAATAGTTTGAACATATCCTTAAATATCTGCATTAGATTTGGATATTTATGGGTTATAGTCATTTTCTCCTGAATTTATTTCCTCAAATTTGAAATTGAACTTCTTAATATACTACAAAGTACAAAATAATGACCAGAGAATTCAAAGCAATGATTAATCTTTTACTGTAATATAAAACTTAATACTTATCGTATTAAAATTCTAATAATCATTACAATGTAATCAAATTTAGCCTTCAAATGTTTATCCTTTTAATAGTCAAATGACATTTCACACTTCAATAATTAATTAAATCCCCATTTGAGTTGCCCAACATTTCTGATTAATTATATATTTAAATTCATAATTAAATTTTTGATTTTAATTATTCAATTTGGCCATTCAATTAGTAATAGGTAATCTGATAAAATAAATAAATAAGCATAGGTAATTATAATTTTTCTTTTAATTTAATAATGCTATTGATCCAGTATTAACAATTGAAGTTTTTCTGCCATTACAATTGATTTTCATTTAATTTGGGCTGCTCATCATTCAATGCATTTATTGTAAATTTGTCAATATATTTAATTTAGGGTAAAAAGCATAAAAACTCCAATGTTAGGTCATGCGCAGGTTAGATCATGACAGATTTAGATCATGTCAGTTTTATATCATACGAGGGTCAGATCATGCTAATGTTAGGCCTTGTCAGTGTTAGATTATGACAATGTTAGATGATGCCAAAGTTAGATCATTCCAATATTAGGTCATGCCAATGTTAGATGATGCCAAAGTTAGATCATGCCATGGTTAAGTCATGCCCAGATTAGGCTATGCCAAGGTTAGGTCATGCCCAGATTTGGCCATGCCAAGGTTAGATCAGGCCAATGTTAGATCAAGCCAATGTTACATCGTCACATATTTAAATCATGTCATAACATTGCATGACCTAATCTGGGTATGACCTAACCTTGGCATGACTTAATCTTGGCAAGATCTAAGCTTGTCATGATCAAAAACTGGAATGACAGAACATGGTATGATCTAATCCTCGCCTGATCAAATATGGGCATGATCTAAACTTGTCATGATGTAAGCTTGCTTGATCTAACTTGACATGACCTAATATGGGCATGATCTAAACTGGGCATTATCTAGCTTAGGATTGCCTATCATTTGCATGATCTAACTCTCGCCTGATCTAACACTGACATGATCTCAATATTAGGTCATGCCAAGGTTAGGTCAGGCCAATGTTCGATCAAGCCAATGTTACATCGTGACATGTTTAAATCATGTCATAACATTGGCATGAGCTAATCTGCGTATGTCCTAACCTTGGCATGACTTAATCTTGGCATGACCTAAACTTGGCATGATCTAAGTTTGGCATGATCAAACACTGGAATGACAGAACATGGTATGATCTAACCATTGCCTGATCTAATATGGGCATGATCTAACCTTGTCATGATGTAATCTTTGCTTGATCTAACATTGGCATGACCTAATATGGGAATGGTCTAAACTGGGCATTATCTAGCATTAGGACGGCCTAACATTTGCATGATCTAACTCTCGCCTGATCTAACACTGACATGATCTAAACCTGTCTTGATCTGACATTGGCTTGATCTAATATTGGCATGATCTATGGGCATGATCTAACATTGATATTACTTTTGAATAAATGTGCACGAATAATAATAATAATGATAATAATAATAATAAGGCTCGGGGTACACATCTTCGGAATGTGTTGTTCTGCTTCGAGGTACATGTACGTGTTTGTAAGAATAATAAATAATTGTAATAACAAAAATAATAATAACAATTGTATCATCCTGCTAGGGGTACGTGAACTGCCACGATCATGGCCCGACGAGAATGTGCACGAAAAATTTGCACCTGCTATTCACCATTAATGCACACAATAACTTTGATCACGCGGCACTAGTAGAAAAATCGACTTTAGTGACACTAAAAAGCGTCGCGAAATGTGGTTATAGTGACGCTTTTACGTTTAGTGACGCTTGCTTGAGGCGTCGCGTAGGTGAGTGTTTCAATAGTTATGTAGATAGTGACGCTTGAAATAGTCACGAAAAGACCATATTCACGTCGCTTTAAAGCGTCACTATAACATACATACATATTGAAACACCCACCTACATAACGCTTTTAACAACCGTCATGAAAACAAAAGTGTACTATATATATTTCAAACACACTACACTTAATTGCAACACAATAACCTAAAAGCTGTTTTTTTCCTTCGTTTTTCGAGCTTATACATATAAAAACAAATTAAAAGCAAAAATCTGTATTAACTTAAAATCATGAAACCTGTCACAAAATTATATCCAATGTTAAAGCATAAATTACAAAAAACTAGTAAAATTAAAATAAAGTTGAATAAAAGTTAGTACAATTATCAAAGTTATTGCAAGCGTTTCAAGTAGTTCGCACAAACTATCAAAGTCATCCTCTTGGACATCTACCAAGTAGTTCACACATACTATCTAGATATTCTTGCTCCATTCGACTCTTTTCAAGCTTTGGGATCCCACCAGCAAGAGTAATATCACCAATAATAGCTGTCAATAGGAACGAAACAATAAGCAATCCAGTACAAATTGCACAGAAGCAAGCATCAAAAATCGCATCAAATAAATAAACGAGATAAACAAAAGAACAAACAATATAAGATCATCATGAGATCAAATCATCATTCATGAATATCCCTTCAACCTAAATCATTGATCACATAATCACATCATTCAGGAATACGATAGAAGGTACCTGAGAGTAACCATAATTCATTCCTTGTGAGAATGCACCCAGTTAACAAGTTGTGCAATTAACAGAAATAGCAGTTTAACATTGCCCATCAATAACATTTAATAATCATGTAAAAAACAGAGAATAAATGACAGTGAGGCAAAATTTGGGGTAACGACTCTCACCACAGCGGCCATTGCAAGGCATATAGCCCGCACAACACAATATACTTGTGACAAACAGCAACAAACTTATTTGGTTCCCTGCAAGTAGGTCTCACTACAAGAAAGTAGGTCTCCCTCGGAAAATCAAAGAAATTTAATGGTATTCCCTAAGGAAAATAAATAAAATAACAGCATGGAAATGATATTTACCTAGTGCAAATTTCCATGGGTTCTGGCATTAGTTTACCATCAATGAACACATAGAGTAAGTCACGCTTCAAGAAATCACGAAGAACAACAATATTATTCTTGAAAAGCGAAGACAAAGAACAACGGTTGAGACAAAGAACAAAAAATAGAATCACTCAATCACCAAGCAATAAAACTCATTTAGTTTATTAAAACAAAGATCCCGATGGAAATAAACCAACTTAATTATTATGATATTGTCACTTGCCTTAAGCTTTTAAACTATATTATTTTCTTTTTTAATTTTGTCAAATTAAGCCCAGCGACATTTTAGATTGTATTGATTTTCGAAGATGTAAATTGGTTTTAAGATTACTCTTGCCAATTGGGAATCACCATGTTCCATCCAAAAGAAAGCATGGGAATTGTTAAGTGTGAGATTAGAAGATTTTTGTAATATTGTATAACAATATTAAGGCTATCAAGACATAATGTTGTTCCATGTCCACAAACCACTCCAACTAAATTTAGAGGCAAATTTATTCTATTTCTACACTTTTGTCTCCAATCTTAAGAATAAGTATATGCATCAAATTAATAAATATCCGGATCTGAATTAAAACACAACAGAAGAGGTTGGAGACCATTAGCTTCCATGACTAACTGCTGACTCTTTGGATTATTCTGCACAATAATGCTAACAACTTCAGCAGCCTTGCCCCTGATGTTAGGATGTGAATTTTTCAGCACATGTTGTTTACTCTGCAAATGCATGTAAGAAAGCAAGCAAACGCGCAAGAGAGATGGGATCTTTCAGCTTTTGCTTGAACCAAAATAGTTTGAACATATCCTTAAATATCTGCATTAGATTTGGTTATTTATGGGTTATAGTCATTTTCTCCTGAATTTATTTCCTCAAATTTGAAATTGAACTTCTTAATATACTACAAAGTACAAAATAATGACCAGAGAATTCAAAGCAATGATTAATCTTTTACTGTAATATAAAACTTAATACTTATCGTATTAAAATTCTAATAATCATTACAATGTAATCAAATTTAGCCTTCAAATGTTTATCCTTTTAATAGTCAAATGACATTTCACACTTCAATAATTAATTAAATCCCCATTTGTGTTGCCCAACTTTTCTGATTAATTATATATTTAAATTCATAATTAAATTTTTGATTTTAATTATTCAATTTGGCCATTCAATTAGTAATAGGTAATCTGATAAAATAAATAAATAAGCATAGGTATTTATAATTTTTCTTTTAATTTAATAATGCTATTGATTCAGTATTAACAATTGAAGTTTTTCTGCCATTACAATTAATTGTCATTTAATTTGGACTGATCATCATTCAATGCATTTATTTTAAATTTGTCAATATAATTAATTTAGGGTAAAAAGCATAAAAACTCCATGTTAGATCAGGCCAAGATTTGATCATGCCCAGATTAGGTCATGCCAAGGTTAAGGTCATGCCCAGGTTAGATCATGTCAGTTTTATATCAGACGAGGGTCAGATCATGCTAATGTTAGGCCTTGTCAGTGTTAGATGATGACAATGTTAGATCATTCCAATATTAGGTCATGCTAATGTTAGATGTTGCCAAAGTTAGATCATGCCAAGGTTAAGTAATGCCCAGATTAGGTTATGCCAAGGTTAGGTAATTCCCAGATTTGGCAATGCCAAGGTTAGGTCATGCCCAGATTAGGCCATGCCAAGGTTAGATCAGGCCAATGTTAGATCAAGCTAATGTTACATCGTCACATATTTAAATCATGTCATAACATTGGCATGACCTAATCTGGGTATGACCTAACCATGGCATGACTTAATCTTGGTAAGATCTAACCTTGTCATGATCAATAACTGGAATGACTGAACATGGTATGATCTAACACTCGCCTGATATAATATGGGCATGATCTAAACATGTCATGATGTAAGCTTTGCTTGATCTAACATTTGCATGACCTAATATGGGCATGATCAAAACTGGGCATTATCTAGCATTATGATGGCCTAACATTTGCATGATCTAACTCTCGCCTGATCTAACACTGACATGATCTCAATATTAGGTCATGCCAATGTTAGATCATGCCAATGTTAAATCATGCCCAGATTAGGTTATGCCAAGGTTAGGGCATGTCAGATTTGGTCATGCCAAGGTTAGGTCAGGCCAATGTTAGATCAAGCCAATGTTATATCGTGACATGTTTAAATCATGTCATAACATTGGCATGAGCTAATCTGGGTATGACCTAACCTTGGCATGACTTAATCTTGGCATGATCTAACTTTGGCATGATCAAACACTGGAATGACAGAACATGGTATGATCTAACCATCGCCTGATCTAATATGGGCAAGATCTAACCTTGTCATGATGTAATCTTTGCTTGATCTAACATTGGCATGACCTAGATGGGCATGGTCTAAACTGGGCATTATCTAGCATTAGGATGGCCTAACATTTGCATGATCTTACTCTCGCCTGATCTAACACTAACATGATCTAAACCTGTCATGATCTGACATTGGCTTGATCTAATATTGGCATGATCTAAGGGCATGATCTAACATTGATATTACTTTTGAATAAATGTACACGAATAATAATAATAATGATAATAATAATAATAATAAGGCTCGGGGTACACATCTTCGGAATGAGTTGTTCTGCTTCGAGGTACATGTACGTGTTTGTAATAATAATAAATAATTGTAATAACAAAAATAATAATAACAATTGTATCATCCTGCTAGGGGTACGTGAACTGCCACGATCATGGCCCGACGAGAATGCGCACGAAAAATTTGCACCTGCTATTCACCATAAATGCACACAATAACTTTGATCACGTGGCACTAGTAGAAAAATCGACTTTAGTGACACTAAAAAGCGTCATGAAATGTGGTTATAGTGACGCTTTTACGTTTAGTGACGCTTGCTTGAGGCGTCGCGTAGGTGAGTGTTTCAATAGTTATGTAGATAGTGAAACTTGAAATAGCCACGAAAAGACCATATTCACGTCGCTTTAAAGCGTCACTATAACATACATACATATTGAAACACCCACCTACATAACGCTTTAAACAAACGTCATGAAAACAAAAGTGTACTATATATATTTCAAACACACTACACTTAATTGCAACACAATAACCTAAAAGCTGTTTTTTTCCTTCGTTTTTCGAGCTTATACATATAAAAACAAATTAAAAGCAAAAATCTGTATTAACTTAAAATCATGAAACCTGTCACAAAATTATATCCAATGTTAAAGCATAAATTACAAAAAACTAGTAAAATTAAAATAAAGTTGAATAAAAGTTAGTACAATTATCAAAGTTATTGCAATCGTTTCAAGTAGTTCGCACAAACTATCAAAGTCATCCTCTTGGACATCTACCAAGTAGTTCACACATACTATCTAGATATTCTTGCTCCATTCGACTCTTTTCAAGCTTTGGGATCCCACCAGCAAGAGTAATATCACCAATAATAGTTGTCAATAGGAACGAAACAATAAGCAATCCAGTACAAATTGCACTGAAGCAAGCATCAAAAATCGCATCAAATAAATAAACGAGATAAACAAAAGAACAAACAATATAAGATCATCATGAGATCAAATCATCATTCATGAATATCCCTTCAACCTAAATCATTGATCACATAATCACATCATTCAGGAATACGATAGAAGGTACCTGAGAGTAACCATAATTCATTCCTTGTGATAATGCACCCTAGTTAACAAGTTGTGCAATTAACAGAAATAGCAGTTTAACATTGCCCATCAATAACATTTAATAATCATGTAAAAAACAGAGAATGAATGACAGTGAGGCAAAATTTGGGGTTACGACTCTCACCACAGCGGCCATTGCAAGGCATATAGCCCGCACAACACAATATATTTGTGACAAACCGCAACAAACTTATTTGGTTCCCTGCAAGTAGGTCTCACTACAAGAAAGTAGGTCTCCCTCGGAAAATCAAAGAAATTTAATGGTATTCCCTAAGGAAAATAAATAAAATAACAGCATGGAAATGAAATTTACCTAGTGCAAATTTCCATGGGTTCTGGCATTAGTTTACCATCAATGAACACATAGAGTAAGTCACGCTTCAAGAAATCACGAAGAACAACAATATTATTCTTGAAAAGCGAAGACAAAGAACAACGGTTGAGACAAAGAACAAAAAATAGAATCACTCAATCACCAAGCAATAAAACTCATTTAGTTTATTAAAACAAAGATCCTGATGGAAATAAACCAACTTAATTATTATGATATTGTCACTTGCCTTAAGCTTTTAAACTATATTATTTTCTTTTTTAATTTTGTCAAATTAAGCCCAGCGACATTTTAGATTGTATTGTATTTTCGAAGATGTAAATTGGTTCTTGCCAATTGGGAATCACCATGTTCCATCCAAAAGAAAGCATGGGAATTGTTAAGTGTGACCTAATCTGGGCATGATCAAATCTTGGCCTGATCTAACATGGAGTTTTTATGCTTTTTACCCTAATTTATATATATTGACAAATTTAAAATATATGCATTGAATGATGAGCAACCCAAATTAAATGAAAATTAATTGTAATGGCAGAAAAACTTCAATTGTTAATACTGAATCAATAGCATTATTAAATTAAAAGAAAAATTATAATTACCTATGCTTATTTATTTATTTTATCAGATTACCTATTACTAATTGAATGGCCAAATTGAATAATTAAAATCAAAATTTAATTATGAATTTAAATATATAATTAATCAGAAATGTTGGGCAACTCAAATGGGGATTTAATTAATTATTGAAGTGTGAAATGTCATTTGACTATTAAAAGGATAAACATTTGAAGGCTAAATTTGATTACATTGTAATGATTATTAGAATTTTAATACGATAAGTATTAAGTTTTATATTACAGTAAAAGATTAATCATTGCTTTGAATTCTCTGGTCATTATTTTGTACTTTGTAGTATATTAAGAAGTTGAATTTCAAATTTTTGGAAATAAATTCAGGAGAAAATGACTATAACCCATAAATATCCAAATCTAATGCAGATATTTAAGGATATTGTCATGCCTCGATGTGACGTATACATGTATTATATGTTTATGGTGTAAGTAAGATTAATTACAGTATGAGATGGACTCGGGTTCGGGTTGAACCGAGGGTTAATACTCACATACATGATATGACTATGTGATATATGGCAAGGAATAAAACATGATGCACAAGATGTAGTGCATAGGAATGATGGAATTAAATTAAGTATAGTAGCATATCAAGCAACTTGGGCTAGTGGGCATTTGAATTTAATTTCATATGCATGTGCCTTGTAATTGAGTTTGCATTTGGAGTTGAGTAAATAGATAACAATCAGCTATCAAACTAATACTACACCATAAACACCTACAAAATCCCTACACAAACTCCTCTCTCATTTATTCCTTAGGTTGAATTGTTGAGCTTGGATTTCATTTGATAATCAAGCTAGAACATAAAGTGAAGTGATATACGAACTTCTTGGTAAGGGATTCTTGAGTTTAAGCTTGATTTATGTTGTTGTGAATGAAGTATGTGAAGTTGAGTCTCAAAAGTTCATGTTTGAAATCATAACTTGTTTCTTTGCCAAGAATTGGATTCTAGGATGATAGAAACATGTTTATATGATACTAGGGATTGCATGAATCTTGGTTACATGTGAAATTATGGGTAGGAGAAGAAGTAACATGAAGATAAGCTCAAAATCGCCATTGTCTCGATTTTTTTGATCGTTCCGATCGATCGAAAATTTGGTCTCGATCGATCGCCGCGAACAGTGAAATTTTAAGGCGGTTTGAACATTGAGCGATCGATCGGTGATTTTGAGGCGATCGATCGGTACATGTGGCGATCGATCGGTGCTTTTGTTCGATCGATCGGTGAAGAGTGAATAGTTCGGCGACCTCCGTTCTCGATGCCAGTTGATAGATTATCCATGAGGCCCTGTCAAATGAGATGCCAATATGTCATTGATGTCGAATCCGGTCAAATGTTGATAGCTAACATGGCGGCCAACTCCCAACAATTCGGATCTGTGCGCCATGGGCAACCGCAAAGAAAATAGGTAAACGTATCAAACTTAGAACAACAACTGATAGACCTCACTTTTCTTGTGCGTGGTATGGCGTAGCTATGCCTACAGATGCCGTAGCGTTGGCGTAATTACGCCTAATAATGGCGTAATTACGCCTGTCATCAATTTTTCTGGCGAGTTTCGTATTTTGGCCGTAACTTTCTCGTTCGAACTCCGAATTCGATGAATCAGCTGTCCACGCGAAGATAACTCAAAGTTCTACAACTTTTCTATGGACCACATTTCCAAAACATGGCTCGAACATATAGAAATTTGAGGAGAAAGGAGCAACATGTGTCTTGGATTCTGGTTTTTTCCTCTTTTCTTCAACTTTATTGCTTCTTTCATCATTTTAGCTTGATTTCTTCACCTTTCCCTACATTTACACAAATATACGATTAGGTAGCATATGTATCAATTTATCCATCAAAATATACCAAATCGTAGAAAATTAAGCGCAATAGATGTGTCTATTTATAGTCACATCAAACACCCCCATACTTAATCTTTACTCGACCTCGAGTAAATCAGACAAAACTAAAATCTTTTTGCTTGGCTCATAGCATCAAAACAAACTAACTTGTCCTCACTTTTATGCCTCAACAATTATAAACATGCATAGTAATGAAAGGCGGTGAAAAATTAACAGTGGAACAATTTCAATCCCTAAACATTTCGTACCCAACGAAGTAGTGAACGTGTGTGTGTGGTCATAAACAAGTGTTGTGTACAAATTATAGTTCCAAAATATGTAAATCCACAATAGTTCAAGTCATACACTAACACAAGTATAAGCTCGCTTGCACACTCTTCTCCACTATCTTAGCTACTTTGCAAACATAAATCAAGTAGGTCTTTATTAGCTTGTAGCTTGGCCTAGGTATTGGCTTATGAAAGAAAGGATAAAGATATATCAAACAAGAGAGTATGATGAAATGCACACTAAAACTTCTCTTCTTGTATGAATTTTTCAACTTCGTTCTTTTTCACAAGGTTTATTTCAACACTTTTCTTCTTTTGTGCCTTGGCTCCCCTTGGAGTCATATTTTTATCTATTTTTTTCAAGGCACACCTTTTTCTTTCATGCATTCCATTCTTTTGACAATTAAGCTCACAAATATACTTCAATGATTTCCAAGTGCATTTGAATGAAATACATCATACTCCCTTAAAAGGTATGGATTAAAATCACATTAGGCTTAAAGGGTAGGATGATAAGCTAGTCAAGAAATGTTGAATGGGGGTCTTTAGTATGCTTAGCATACTACCATTCTTTTACATTTAAAGCTCAAAATAGGTACTAGAGAATGATTTTGTTTACATGGTAGGCTTGAAAGGCTCAAACGCATCAAAGATTGCCTATATCACTTTCATGTTTGCAAGTAGTCTAGACATACGCCTCAAAGAGCATGTAGTTAAGTTATAGCATGTATTAGAGACTTCTTAAGACTATCACAAAGTTTACACAATCTTCACTAAGCTATGCACACTTCACAAGCCATGACAATAATGTGCTCAAAATATTCAACTTACTAAGTTAAAGTACACTTTGCATTAGAGTTCAAAGTGTTCCAAGGTTAACAATTCACCTATGTTCAAAGCATGCATGCCATCAATTAGGTTTCATCATGGGCTAGTGATTCTAAGCATGTGTTCATTACTAACTATGAGTTCAAAATTTTAAATTTTTCGATTTTTTTGTATTTTTGAAATAGGAAAAACAATAACACACTACTAATCCCTCCCCCATACTTAAATCTTACATTGTCCCCAATGTAAGGCAAAAATATAAGAAAAGAGAAAAGTTTAAACTAAAAAGCAATAAAAATAAAAGGGTAAAAGGAAAACTAACTCCCCTTGGGTTGCCTCCCAAGCAGCGCCTCTGTTTAACGTCGGTGGCCCGACGCCAGTCCTCTATCAAGGGTGATGCGATGTCGCTCTATCCTTCTTCTTCCACCTCAATATCTTCTTAAGTCTCTTGACCTTTGGTTTGTTTGCCTTTGGGTGGGCGTCCTCAGTCTTGTTCCTCCTTCAACATATGTGGCTTGCTTTGGTCGATCCGGAGGGTGCTTCTTTCCAATGGTACGATCCTGCAATTGAGAAATAAGAGGATCAGCAGTATCATGAGTAGATAAAGCAGCAATAGTCTGAACAGTATGCACAGGAGGAGGATCCATACCTCTCTTCTCGTCAAGGCCATCAGTAGCCTTTCACATTTCCCACAACTCATCATCATCAAAATCAGAATCATAATCATCATGTACATCAATAGCGTAACTAGAATGCTCAAGAGGTTTAATGGGTTCATACATGTTGAATTTTTCAATTTCACCATTAGACTCCATGGTTATCAAACCGCTATTCATATTGATTACTGAATTTGATGATTTCAAGAATGGTCTTCCTAAAATAATTAGACTAGAAGGATCACCATTTCTCATGTCTAAGACATAGAAATCGGCTGTGAAGACCAAATTCTTTACATGCACAACTACGTCCTCTATTATCCCCTTAGGTATGACCATGGATTTATCAGCTAAGTGAATAACTGCTCTATTTCTTTTTAAAGGTCCCATCTTCAGTTGAGAGTACATTGAGTAAGGCAAGACATTTATGGACGACCCTAAATCGAGCATAGCCTTCTCAATCTTAATACCTCTAATCTCACATGGGATAAAGAACATACCTGGGTCCTTGCATTTAATGGGGATGCTTCTTTGGTTATCCGTCGAAACATTGTCATTGAGCTCGACCTTGGGCTGCCCCTTGTGTTCCTTGTTTCGATCCTCATTCACGGTTTCATGCAATGGGGCTTGCTCTTTGTAGCGTGGACTCATCTCGTAGAGGCCTTTGAGTCCGGCACCTTTCCTATTGTCCTTCAATGCTTGGGGGAAAGGGGGTGGATCTTTATATTCAGAAAGTTTGTGGTACTTACCTCGTGGTTCCTCCCCTTGCATTGGCTCTTCAACATCTGTCTCTGTCTCCGTCATCTCTTCTTTTTGGGGTGGTGTCAGTACCACCTTTTCTTCAGCTGCATCTTCATTCACATTCACTGTGATAGCACTCACATTTTCCCGGGGGTTCATCTCTGGTTGTGATGGCAGTCCATTTGAAATCCTTGCTTCGATCTTGCTGATTGAAGTTGCCAATTGTCCCATCTGCGTCGTCAAGCTCTGGATGCTTGCCCTCGTCTCCTGTTGAAATTGTAAGCTATTTTCAGCAATAATTTGGATGCTATGTTCTAACCTGTCAGAAGGAGGGTGCACTGGCGGTGGTGGAGGTCGCTGATATGGCGGTCTGTAGGGTTGAGGTTGGTGCATCTGTGGGTTTCCATAGCCTTGGTTCGGATGGTCCCTCCACCCTTGATTGGAGTTGTTTGGTGGAGGGTCATAATTCCTTTGTGGGGGACCGGGAATCCTCCTGCAGCATTTACGTTCTCCGTGGTTGTCTCTTGTAGTGAGGGGCATGCGTCTGTGGAATGGTTCGCAGCCAGACAGATTCCACACGGCTTTGTCTTTCCTACATTTCCACCTGCCATACCACGCACAAGAAAAGTGAGGTCTATCAGTTGTTGTTCTAAGTTTGATACGTTTACCTCTTTTCTTTGCGGTTGTCCATGGCGCACAGATCCGAATTGTTGGGAGTTGGCCGCCATGTTAGCTATCAACCTTCTAGCTTCCTCCGCTGTTTTGTCTATAAATGCTCCTCCGCTTGCCGCATCCACTAAGTTCCTGTCAGAAGAAAGTAAACCTTCATAAAAGTATTGGATGAGAAAGTGTTCACTTATCTGGTGTTGTGGACAACTTGCGCACAACTTCTTGAATCTCTCCCAGTACTCGTGTAGTGATTCCTCGTAGAGCTGCTTCACACCATATATCTCTTTCCTCAAATTCGTTGCCCTTGAAGCTGGGAAGTACTTTTCTAGGAATACTCTTTGTAAGTCAGTCCACGTGGTGATCGATCCGGATGGTAAGTAGAAGAGACAGTCTTTTGCAGCGTCCTTTAGAGAAAACGGGAACGCTCTTAGCTTTATTTGATCCTCAGTGATTCCGGTCGGCTTCATGGTAGTGCACACCACGTGGAACTCCATCAAATGCTTATTCGGGTTTTCACCTGCAAGACCATGAAAAGCTGGCAATAAGTGAAATAAACCAGATTTATGTTCGAAGTTTACGTTATTGGCCAGAGCAGGGAAACTGATGCAGAGCGGTTGTTGATCCAAGTTAGGATTTGCCAGCTTCCTCAAGCTTTGATTTCCAGCCATGTTGTTCCTTTCCTCCTCTTCTTGTTCTAAAATTCTTCGTGCGTCTCGTCTCCTCTGATGTAGCGTCCTCTCAATCTCAGGATCGTAGTGAAAGTTATCTTCGTGATTGAACAAGCCACCTGTACTCATTAACAAACCAAAGTAGTAATGCGGGATAAAAAAAAAAAAACAAATCGACACAAAATAAATGTTGCCTTCCCCGGCAACGGCGCCAAAATTTGGTAGCGTTTATCGTGTACGCCCAAATTAACCCTTCTTCAGTTAATGACAAAAATATGTAGTAGTGGAAGTAGGGATCGATCTCACAGGGAAGGTAAATTTATTTTGTGCCAAAAGCGAATAGTAACAAGGGGGTTTTAGGATGAATGATTACTACAAAGCAAATTCTAAAATTAAACTAATTAACGAGATTACTAAGATGAGTAAACTTATGAGAGTGAAGCGATTCTTGGTTTCCAGGTAACCGTACTTTTGGAAAATTATCTTTTAATCATCAAATCAAAACATTCGAATCCTTTCAATTATCTATCGATTGGAAATTCAATTCCTACTCATCTTATTCGTAGTCAAAGAGAAAACAGCATTCAATTCAACCCTTACCAAATCTCTATTCACCACTACAGCCGTTAATGATTAAATCAATGATAGTTTCAAAACTAATGAGTTCGATAAATCTAATCAATGAAAACTACAGCCGTTAAAATTGATTACTCAACCGTTTCTCCTAAGAATTCAACAACACCTACAGCCGGTTAATTATTGATCTTAGTTGTTTCTTAACAAACTATCGATTATGCAATTGAATATTAGGTGATCGGTCTAATACACAAACACAACAATCATGGAATTCGAAATTTAAGAAACAAATTGAAATTGAAATCTAATTCAACAATAAAACCAAATTTTCTAAAAAGTTCAATTCCAAAAGCAGGTATCCCTTCAACCAAGAATCGAAGAGTTTTAGCCTAGCATAATTGAATCTAAAATCAACAACATATTATTCGAAAACATTAAAATAACAAAGGAAAAGAAATTACTAAGAATAGTCACGATTCCGGCTTGTCGATTCCGTTCTCGGTCTTCAAGCGTTCTTCACAAAAATTCAAAGAAGAAATATCTAAAATCTAAAAAATATTCTAAGATATGAAATTATGCTTAATATGAGGTAAAAATCGTGTATATGAAGTATGGAGGCTGATGGAGTAGGGTAAAATTCATGTGGAAAGGAAAGAAATCAAGAATTTTAACTTTCCAAAATCATACTGGTGTAATTACGCCTATCATGGCGTAACTACGCCTAAATTCCCGTAGCACTGGCGTAGGTACGCCTAGAAATGGCGTCTTTACGCCTGATTTTCCATTTTTCTGGCGGGTTTTGTATTTTTGCCATAACTTTCACATACGAACTCCGAATTCAACGAGTCAGCTGTCCACGCGAAGATAACTCAAAGTTCTACAACTTTTATATGGACCACATTTCCAAAACATGGCTGGAACATATAGAAATTTGAGGAGAAAGGAGCAACATGTGTTTTGGATTACGGTTTTTTCCTCTTTTCTTCAACTTTATTGCTTCTTTCATCATTTTAGCTTGATTTCTTCACCTTTCCCTACATTTATACAAAAAAATCGAAAAATTTGAAAATTTTGAGCTCATAGTTAGTAATGAACACATGCTTAGAATCACTAGCCCATGATGAAACCTAATTGATGGCATGCATGCTTTGAACATAGGTGAATTGTTAACCTTGGAACACTTTGAACTCTAATGCAAAGTGTACTTTAACTTAGTAAGTTGAATATTTTGAGCACATTATTGTCATGGCTTGTGAAGTGTGCATAGCTTAGTGAAGATTGTGTAAACTTTGTGATAGTCTTAAGAAGTCTCTAATACATGCTAGAACTTAACTACATGCTCTTTGAGGCGTATGTCTAGACTACTTGCAAACATGAAAGTGATATAGGCAATCTTTGATGCGTTTGAGCCTTTCAAGCCTACCATGTAAACAAAATCATTCTCTAGTACCTATTTTGAGCTTTAAATGAATGGTAGTATGCTAAGCATACTAAAGACCCCCATTCAACATTTCTTGACTAGCTTATCATCCTACCCTTTAAGCCTAAATGTGATTTTAATCCATACCTTTTAAGGGAGTATGATGTATTTCATTCAAATGCACTTGGAAATCATTGAAGTATATTTGTGAGCTTAATTGTCAAAAGAATGGAATGCATGAAAGAAAAAAAGGATGCCTTGAAAAAAATAGAAAAAAATATGACTCCAAGGGGAGCCAAGGCACAAAAGAAGAAAAGTGTTGAAATAAACCTTGTGAAAAAGAACGAAGTTGAAAAATTCATACAAGAAGAGAAGCTTTTAGTGTGCATTTCATCATACTCTCTTGTTTGAATATCCTTACCCTTTCTTTCATAAGCCAATACCTAGGCCAAGCTACAAGCTAATAAAGACCTACTTGATTTATGTTTGCAAAGTAGCTAAGATAGTGGAGAAGAGTGTGCAAGTGGGCTTATACTTGTGTTAGTGTATGACTTGAACTATTATGGCTTTGCATATTTTGAATCTATAATTTGTACACAACACTTGTTTATGACCACACACACACGTTCACTATTTTGTTAAGTATGAAATGTATAGGGATTGAACTTGTTCCACTGTTAACTTTTCACCGCCTTTCATTACTGTGCATGTTAAAATTGTTGAGGCAGTAAAGTGAGGACAAGTTGCTTTGTTATGAACCTATGAGCCAACCAAAAATATTGTAGTTTTGCTTGTTTACTCGAGGTCGAGTAAAGAGTAAGTATGTGGGAGTTTGATGTGACTAGAAATATACACATCTATTACGCTTAATTGTCTACGATTTGGTATATTTTGATGGAAAAATTGATACATATACTACCTAATCATATATTTGTGTAAATGTAGGGAAAGGTGAAGAAATCAAGCTAAAATGATGAAAGAAGCAATAAAGTTGAAGAAAAGAGGAAAAAACCGTAATCCAAGACACATGTTGCTCCTTTCTTCTCAAATTTCTATATGTTCTAGCCATGTTTTGGAAATGTGGTCCATATAAAAGTTGTAGAACTTTGAGTTATCTTCGCGTGGACAGCTGACTCGTCGAATTCGGAGTTCGTATGTGAAAGTTATGGCCAAAATACAAAACTCGCCAGAAAAATGGAAAATCAGGCGTAAAGACGCCATTTCTAGGCGTACCTACGCCAGTGCTACGTGAATTTAGGCGTAGTTACGCCAATTTAGGCGTAATTACGCCAATATGATTTTGGAAAGTTAGAATTCTTGATTTCTTTCCTTTCCACATGGATTTTACCCTACTCCATCGGCCTCCATACTTCATATACACGATATTTACCTCATATTAAGCATAATTTCATACCTTAGAATATTTTTTAGATTTTAGATATTTCTTCTTTGAATTTTTGTGAAGAACGCTTGAAGAACGAGAACGGAATCGACAAGCCGGAATCGTGACTATTCTTAGTAATTTCTTTTCCTTTGTTATTTTAATGTTTTCGAATAATATGTTGTTGATTTTAGATTCAATTATGCTAGGCTAAAACTCTTCGATTCTTGGTTGAAGGGATACCTGCTTTTGGAATTGAACCTTTTATGAAAATTTGGTTTGATTGTTGAATTAGATTTCAATTTCAATTTGTTTCTTAGATTTCGAATTCCATGATTGTTGTGTTTGTGTATTAGACCGATCACCTAATATTCAATTGCATAATCTATAGTTTGTTAAGAAACAACTAAGATCAATAATTAACCGGTTGTAGGTGTTGTTGAATTCTTAGGAGAAACTGTTGAGTAATCAATTTTAACGGCTGTAGTTTTCATTGATTAGATTTATCGAACTCATTAGTGTTGAGAACTATCATTGATTTAATCATTAACGGCTGTAGTGGTGATTAGAGATTTGGTAAGGGTTGAATTGAATGCTGTTTTCTCTTTGACTACGAATAAGATGAGTAGGAATTGAATTTCCAATCGATTGATAATTGAAAGGATTCGAATGTTTTGATTTGATGATTAAAAGATAATTTTTCAAAAGTACGGTTACCTGGAAACCAAGAATCGCTTCACTCTCATAAGTTAAATCATCTTAGTTAATCTAGTTAATTAGTTTAATTTTAGAATTTGCTTAGTAGTAATCATTCATCCTAAAAACCCCTTGTTACTATTCGTTTTTGGCACGAAATAAATTTACCTTCCCTGTGAGATCGATCCCTACTTCCACTACTACATATTTTTGTCATTAACTAAAGAAGGGTTAATTTGGGCGTACACGATAAACGCTACCAAATTTTGGCGCCGTTGCCGGGGAGTTTATCGTGCGCTTATCGTGTACGCCCAAATTAACCCCACTCAATCCTCAAGATTGATAACAATAATGTAGTAGTGTGAGTAGTGATCGATCCCACGAGGAGGTGTGAATTCTTGTGTTAATGAAAATCAAAACAAAAGATAATAAATGATGGGGTTGTGAAGTTGAATTATACTAATTAAAATTAAAAACAAAGATTAACTAATGAAAGCGATTCTTGGTATCGGTCGACTCTTCCTTGGAATTATCATCTATTTCATCGATTTACAAAAGACTCAATTTTTCATATGAATACTCATTGTTGGACGTTTAATCCAATAATCAAAGTCATATCTCACCTTACGTTTAGTTAAGTAGCCCAAGCGTTCTAGTTTAACCCTTATCAATCAATCAATCAAAATACAAGCGATTAAGGTTTAAGTCGATGATATCGATGAAGCTAAACAACATAATCCAAGCATCTATGTTTAATCTAGTCAAGTGTTCTTCCTAAGAATTTAACAAACTCACAAGCGGAAATTCATCAATCTTAGTTGCTTCGTAAATTAGAGGGATCAAACGATTCCGTATTTGATATCTAATTTAGCATTAGATTTCATGCAAGTTATTAGGTTGTCAATCCAATAAACAAACATCAATCATATCAACAAAATCAGAAAAACTCTTGATACTCAATAAAATTGATAATTAAAAGCATAAGAATCTCCCCAAGATAAATAATTCCAAGGATTTGTCTTCCTCAACCAAGAATTAAAAACTAGCTAGACATAATCTAAGAAAAAACGATAAATAAAAACAAGGGAAAGAAAACTAATCCGAACTCCACTTGTCGAGGTGTCAATCCCGCCTTCGCTTCGATCTTCGTAGCCGTCTTCAACAAATTGAAAGAAAAATTGTAAAACTATCATAAACTACTCTACCCTAACTATCTAGATGTTTAAAGGTCTGATTTTCGTGCATATATGTATAGGGAGGCTGATGGAGTAGGCTAGAATCCATGTGGGAAGGAAACAAATCGAGTTTTTACACTTTCCAAAAGTCTTCTGGCGTAAATACGCGTAGAATGGCGTAGCTACGCCTGAAGATGCCGTAGCGTTGGAGTAATTACGCCTAATAATGGCGTAATTACGTCTGTCATCAATTTTTCTGGCAAGTTTTGTATTTTGGCCGTAACTTTCTCGTCCGAACTCCGAATTCGATGAATCAGCTGTCCACGCGAAGATAACTCAAATTTCTACAACTTTTATATGGACCATATTTCCAAAACATGGCTGGAACATATAGAAATTTGAGGAGAAAGGAGCAACATGTGTCTTGGATTACAGTTTTTTCCTCTTTTCTTCAACTTTATTGCTTCTTTCATCATTTTAGCTTGATTTCTTCACCTTTCCCTACATTTACACAAATATATGATTAGGTAGTATATGTATCAATTTATCCATCAAAATATACCAAATCGTAGACAATTAAGCGTAATAGATGTGTCTATTTCTAGTCACATCAAACTCCCTCATACTTACTCTTTACTCGACCTCGAGTAAACAAGCAAAACTACAATATTTTTGGTTGGCTCATAGGTTCATAACAAAGCAACTTGTCCTCACTTTACTGGCTCAACAATTTTAACATGCACAGTAATGAAAGCCGGTGAAAAGTTAACAGTGGAACAAGTTCAATCCCTATACATTTCATACTCAACAAAATAGTGAACGTGTGTGTGTGGTCATAAACAAGTGTTGTGTACAAATTATAGTTCCAAAATATGTAAATCCACAATAGTTCAAGTCATACACTAACACAAGTATAAGCTCACTTGCACACTCTTCTCCACTATCTTAGCCACTTTGCAAACATAAATCAAGTAGGTCTTTATTAGCTTGTAGTGTAGCCTAGGTATTGGCTTGTGAAAGAAAGGTAAGGATATATCAAGTAAGAGAGTATGATGATATGCACACTAAAAGCTTCTCTTCTTGCTTGAATTTTTCAACTTTTGTTTCAACATTTTTCTTCTTTTGTGCCTTGGCTCCCCTTGGAGTCATATTTTTATCTATTTCCTCAAAGGCATTCCTTTTCTTTCATGTATTTCATTATTTTGACAATAAAGTTCACAAATATACTTCAATGATTCCCAAGTGCATTTGAATGAAATACATCATACTCCCTTAAAAGGTATGGATTGAAATCATATTTAGGCTAAAAGGGTAGGATGATAAGCTAGTCAAGGAATGTTGAATGGGGGGTCTTTAGTATGCTTAGCATACTACCATTCTTTTACATTAAAGCTCAAAAAGGGTACTAGAGATTGATTTTATTTACATGGTAGGCTTGAAAGGCCCAAACGCATCAAAGATTGCCTATATCACTTTCATGTTTGCAAGTAGTTTAGACATACGCCTCAAAGAGCATGTAGTTAAGTTCTAGCATGTATTAGAGACTTCTTAAGACTATTACAAAGTTCACACAATCTTCACTAAGCTATGCACACTTCACAAGCCATGACTATAATGTGCTCAAAATATTCAACTACTAAGTTAAAGTAAACTTTGCACTAGAGTTCAAAGTGTTCCAAGGTTAACAATTCACCGATGTTCAAAAGCATGCATGATATCAATTAGGTTTCATCATGGGCTAGTGATTCTAAGCATGTGTTCATTACTAGCTATGAGCTCAAAATTTTCAAAATTTTCGATTTTTTTCCATTTTTGTAATAAAAAAGCAATAACAAGCCACTAATCCCTCCCCCATACTTAAATCTTACATTGTCCCAATGTAAGGCAAAAATACAAGAAAAGAGAATCTAACTACTAAAGCAAAAAAAAAATTGGAGAAAGGAAACTAACTCCCCTTGGGTTGCCTCCCAAGCAGCGCCTCTGTTTAACGTCGGTGGCCCGACTCCAATGCTGTGTTCATGGTGGGTCATGTTTGGTGTACAATGCCATCTTTTCCCACCTCAGTATCCTTCTGACAGCTCGAAGGCGATGCCTATTCCCCTTATACTTCTTGGAGGTCCTTCGCATCCCTCGTTTTCTATTGATGTATCGTGAGGTTCAGGATGAAGTTTCAGCTCAACATCAGGTACCTGCAATTCAAAATTGAGATTTTTAAAAGGGGAATTTGGTAAAGCAGTAGTAATACATGAAGTATCAGTCAAAATTTCTCCCATACCTCCTTCGTCAATAGGTCGATCAGTAGTTACCCCATGTTCATGCTCAGTGACAGTAAGTGATTTTTCTAGTGATACGTGATGTGTGATGCCAATAGTATAATTAGTAGTTGGATGAACGGGATCATGAGTATTGAACTTAGCTACCTCATCATTAAACTCCATAGTAAAAGCACCACCACTTACATCTATTATGCACTTGGAAGTTTTCAAAAATGGTCTCCCTAACAGAATAGGGCTGCTTTTATTATCATTTTCCATGTCAAGTACGTAGAGGTCAGCAGGAAAGACCAATTTATCGATTTTCAATAGAACGTCCTCAAGTATTCCCCTAGGATGCACAGTAGACCTATTTGCTAATTGAATAGCAATTTCAGATTTTTTAAGAGGTCCTAGGTCTAAAGAGGTGTAGATTGAATAAGGCATAACATTTATTGATGCTCCTAAGTCTAGCATGGCCTTATCACTTCTATTATTTCTAATCATGCATGGGACAGTGAACATACCAGGATCAGTGCATTTTGTAGGGGTTTCCTTCGCCTCATCGTCAGAGAAAAAATCGTCAAACATGTCCATTTCATCACAGTATTCGACCTTCGGTTCCTTTTTCTCTTCAAAGGGTTCATGATCATATTCAACATAGGGGGTTGTTGGAGACATACCTTGTGGAGATGCATGATGTGCAAGCTCCTCTTCTTCTAGTGGCACATGTGTCTCCTCTTCTAGCTTGGGTGGCATCAGTATCACCTCCCCCGGGGTTCCTACCTCTTCATCACTCCTTGAGGCGATTGCAACCATGTTCTCTCGTGGTGCCTCCATCGTCCGGGAGGGTATAAAGTCTGTGGGTTGTGCTGCTATCTGATCGGCTGATTAATTCATACAAGAAGAGAAGTTTTAGTGTGCATTTCATCATACTCTCTTGTTTGATATATCTTTATCCTTTCTTTCATAAGCCAATACCTAGGCCAAGCTACAAGCTAATAAAGACCTACTTGATTTATGTTTGCAAAGTAGCTAAGATAGTGGAGAAGAGTGTGCAAGTGAGCTTATACTTGTGTTAGTGTATGACTTGAACTATTGTGGATTTACATATTTTGGAACTATAATTTGTACACAACACTTGTTTATGACCACACACACACGTTAACTATTTTGTTGAGTATGAAATGTATAGGGATTGAACTTGTTCCACTTTTCACCGGCTTTCATTACTGTGCATGTTAAAATTGTTGAGCCAGTAAAGTGAGGACAAGTTGCTTTGTTATGAACCTATGAGCCAACCAAAAATATTGTAGTTTTGCTTGTTTACTCGAGGTCGAGTAAAGAGTAAGTATGAGGGAGTTTGATGTGACTAGAAATAGACACATCTATTACGCTTAATTGTCTACGATTTGGTATATTTTGATGGATAAATTGATACATATACTACCTAATCATATATTTGTGTAAATGTAGGGAAAGGTGAAGAAATCAAGCTAAAATGATGAAAGAAGCAATAAAGTTGAAGAAAAGAGGAAAAAACCGTAATCCAAGACACATGTTGCTCCTTTCTCCTAATATTTCTATATGTTTCAGCCATGTTTTGGAAATGTGGTCCATATAAAAGTTGTAGAACTTTGAGTTATCTTCGCGTGGACAGCTGACTCGTCGAATTCGGAGTTGGTATGTGAAAGTTATGGCCAAAATACAAAACTCGCCAGAAAAATGGAAAATCAGGCGTAAAGACGCCATTTCTAGGCGTACCTACGCCAGTGCTACGGGAATTTAGGCGTAGTTACGCCATTTTAGGCGTAATTACGCCAATACGATTTTGGAAAGTTAAAATTCTTGATTTCTTTCATTTCCACATGGATTTTACCCTACTCCATCAGCCTCCATACTTCATATACACGATTTTTACCTCATATTAAGCATAATTTCATACCTTAGAATATTTTTTAGATTTTAGATATTCTTCTTTGAATTTTTGTGAAGAACGCTTGAAGAACGAGAACGGAATCGACAAGCCGGAATCGTGACTATTCTTAGTAATTTCTTTTCCTTTGTTATTTTAATGTTTTCGAATAATATGGTGTTGATTTTAGATTCAATTATGCTAGGCTAAAACTCTTCGATTCTTGGTTGAAGGGATACCTGCTTTTGGAATTGAACCTTTTATGAAAATTTGGTTTGATTGTTGAATTAGATTTCAATTTCAATTTGTTTCTTAAATTTCGAATTCCATGATTGTTGTGTTTGTGTATTAGACCGATCACCTAATATTCAATTGCATAATCGATAGTTTGTTAAGAAACAACTAAGATCAATAATTAACCGGCTGTAGATGTTATTGAATTCTTAGGAGAAACGGTTGAATAATCAATTTTAACGGCTGTAGTTTTCATTGATTAGATTTATCGAACTCATTAGTTTTGAAACTATCATTGATTTAATCATTAACGGCTGTAGTGGTGATTATAGATTTGGTAAGGGTTGAATTGAATGCTGTTTTCTCTTTGACTACGAATAAGATGAGTAGGAATTGAATTTCCAATCGATAGATAATTGAAAGGATTCGAATGTTTTGATTTGATGATTAAAAGATAATTTTCCAAAAGTACGGTTACCTGGAAACCAAGAATCGCTTCACTCTCATAAGTTTAAATCATCTTAGTTAATCTCGTTAATTAGTTTAATTTTAGAATTTGCTTAGTAGTAATCATTCATCCTAAAACCCCCTTGTTATTATTCACTTTTGGCACGAAATAAATTTCCCTTCCCTGTGAGATCGATCCCTACTTCCACTACTAAATATTTTTGTCATTAACTGAAGAAGGGTTAATTTGGGCGTACACGATAAACGCTACCAAATTTTGGCGCCGTTGCCGGGGAAGGCAACATTTATTTTGTGTCGATTTGTTTTTTTTATTTTTATCCCGCATTACTACTTTGGTTTGTTAATGAGTACAGGTGGATCGTTCAATCACGATGATAACTTTCACTACGATCCTGAGATTGAGAGGACGCTACATCAGAGGAGACGAGACGCACGAAGAATTTTAGAACAAGAAGAGGTGGAAAGGAACAACATGGCTGCAAATCAAAGTTTGAGGCAGCTGGCAAATCCTAACTTGGATCAACAACCGCTCTGCATCAGTTTCCCTGCTCTGGCCAATAACGTAAACTTCGAGCTTAAATCTGGTTTAATTCACTTATTGCCAGCCTTTCATGGTCTTGCAGGTGAAAACCCGCATAAGCATTTGATGGAGTTCCACGTGGTGTGCACTACCATGAAGCCGACCGGAATCACTGAGGATCAAATAAAGCTAAGAGCGTTCCCGTTTTCTCTAAAGGACGCTGCAAAAGACTGGCTCTTCTACTTACCATCCGGATCGATCACCACGTGGACTGACTTACAAAGAGTATTCCTAGAAAAGTACTTCCCAGCTTCAAGGGCAACGAATTTGAGGAAAGAGATATATGGTGTGAAGCAGCTCTACGAGGAATCACTACACGAGTACTGGGAGAGATTCAAGAAGTTGTGCGCAAGTTGTCCACAACACCAGATAAGTGAACACCTTCTCATCCAATACTTTTATGAAGGTTTACTTTCTTCTGACAGGAACTTAGTGGATGCGGCAAGCGGAGGAGCATTTATAGACAAAACAGCGGAGGAAGCTAGAAGGTTGATAGCTAACATGGCGGCCAACTCCCAACAATTCGGATCTGTGCGCCATGGACAACCGCAAAGAAAAGAGGTAAAAGTATCAAACTTAGAACAACAACTGATAGACCTCACTTTTCTTGTGCGTGGTATGGCAGGTGGAAATGTAGGAAAGACAAAGCCGTGTGGAATCTGTCTGGCTGCGAACCATTCCACGGACGCATGCCCCTCACTACAAGAGACAACCACGGAGAACGTAAATGCTGCAGGAGCATTCCCAGGTCCCCCACAAAGGAATTATGACCATCCACCAAACAACTCCAATCAAGGGTGGAGGGACCATCCGAACCAAGGCTATGGAAACCCACAGATGCACCAACCTCAACCCTACAGACCGCCATAACAGCGACCTCCACCACCGCCAGTGCACCCTCATTCTGACAGGTTAGAACATAGCATCCAAATTATTGCTGAAAATAGCTTACAATTTCAACAGGAGACGAGGGCAAGCATCCAGAGCTTGACGACGCAGATGGGACAATTGGCAACTTCAATCAGCAAGATCGAAGCAAGGATTTCAAATGGACTGCCATCACAACCAGAGATGAACCCCGGGAAAATGTGAGTGCTATCACAGTGAATGTGAATGAAGATGCAGCTGAAGAAAAGGTGGTACAGACACCACCCCAAAAAGAAGAGATGACGGAGACCGAGACAGATGTTGAAGAGCCAATGCAAGGGGAGGAACCACGAGGTAAGTACCACAAACTTTCTGAATATAAAGATCCACCCCCTTTCCCCCAAGCATTGAAGGACAATAGGAAAGGTGCCGGACTCAAAGGCCTCTACGAGATGAGTCCACGCTACAAAGAGCAAGCCCCATTGCATGAAACCGTGAATGAGGATCGAAACAAGGAACACAAGGGGCAGCCCAAGGTCGAGCTCAATGACAATGTTTCGGCGGATAACCAAAGAAGCATCCCCATTAAATGCAAGGACCCAGGTATGTTCTTTATCCCATGTGAGATTAGAGGTATTAGGATTGAGAAGGCTATGCTCGATTTAGGATCGTCCATAAATGTCTTGCCTTACTCAATGTACTCTCAACTGAAGATGGGACCTTTAAAAAGAAATAGAGAGCAGTTATTCACTTAGCTGATAAATCCATGGTCATACCTAAGGGGATAATAGAGGACGTAGTTGTGCATGTAAAGAATTTGGTCTTCACATCCGATTTCTATGTCTTAGACATGAGAAATGGTGATCCTTCTAGTCTAATTATTTTAGGAAGACCATTCTTGAAATCATCAAATTCAGTAATCAATATGAATAGCGGTTTGATAACCATGGAGTCTAATGGTGAAATTGAAAAATTCAACATGTATGAACCCATTAAACCTCTTGAGCATTCTAGTTACGCTATTGATGTACATGATGATTATGATTCTGATTTTGATAATGATGAGTTGTGGGAAATGGGAAAGGCTCCTGATGGCCTTGACGAGAAGAGAGGTATGGATCCTCCTCCTGTGCATACTGTTCATACTATTGCTGCTTTATCTACTCATGATACTGCTGATCCTCTTATTTCTCAATTGCAGGATCACCATTGGAAAGAAGCATCCTCAGGATCGACCATGTCAATCACGTGCCGAAGGAGTAAGGACTGAGGACGACCACTCAAAGGGCAACAGGCCGAAATACCGAGGAGTGTAGAAGATATTGAGGTGGTTAAGGAAGGATAGAGCAACACTGCATCAACCACCTTGATAGAGGACTGGCGTCGGGCCACCGACGTTAAACAGAGGCGCTGCTTGGGAGGCAACCCAAGGGCAGTTAGTTTCCCTTTTACCCTTTTATTTTATTGCTTTTTAGTTTAAACTTTTCTCTTTGCTTATATTTTTGCCTTACATTGGGGACAATGTAAGATTTAAGTATGGGGGAGGGATTAGTAGTGTGTTATTGTTTTTCCTATTTCAAAAATACAAAAAAATCGAAAAATTTAAAATTTTGAGCTCATAGTTAGTAATGAACACATGCTTAGAATCACTAGCCCATGATGAAACCTAATTGATGGCATGCATGCTTTGAACATAGGTGAATTGTTAACCTTGGAACACTTTGAACTCTAATGCAAAGTGTACTTTAACTTAGTAAATTGAATATTTTGAGCACATTATTGTCATGGCTTGTGAAGTGTGCATAGCTTAGTGAAGATTGTGTAAACTTTGTGATAGTCTTAAGAAGTCTCTAATACATGCTAGAACTTAACTACATGCTCTTTGAGGCGTATGTCTAGACTACTTGCAAACATGAAAGTGATATAGGCAATATTTGATGCGTTTGAGCCTTTCAAGCCTACCATGTAAACAAAATCATTCTCTACTACCTATTTTGAGCTTTAAATGTAAAAGAATGGTAGTATGCTAAGCATACTAAAGACCCCGATTCAACATTTCTTGACTAGCTTATCATCCTACCCTTTAAGCCTAAATGTGATTTTTTAATCCATACCTTTTAAGGGAGTATGATGTATTTCATTCAAATGCACTTGGAAATCATTGAAGTATATTTGTGAGCTTAATTGTCAAAAGAATGGAATGCATGAAAGAAAAAGGGATGCCTTGAAAAAAATAGATAAAAATATGACTCCAAGGGGAGCCAATGCACAAAAGAAGAAAAGTGTTGAAATAAACCTTGTGAAAAAGAACGAAGTTGAAAAATTCATACAAGAAGAGAAGTTTTAGTGTGCATTTCATCATACTCTCTTGTTTGATATATCTTTATCCTTTCTTTCATAAGCCAATATCTAGGCCAAGCTAAAAACTAATAAAGACTTACTTGATTTATGTTTGCAAAGTAGCTAAGATAGTGGAGAAGAGTGTGCAAGTGAGCTTATACTTGTGTTAGTGTATGACTTGAACTATTGTGGGTTTACATATTTTGGAACTATAATTTGTACACAACACTTGTTTATGACCACACACATACGTTCACTATTTTGTTGAGTATGAAATCTATAGGGATTGAACTTGTTCCACTGTTAACTTTTCACCGCCGTTCATTATTATGCATGTTAAAATTGTTGAGGCAGTAAAGTGAGGACAAGTTGCTTTGTTATGAACCTATGAGCCAACCAAAAATATTGTAGTTTTGCTTGTTTACTCGAGGTCGAGTAAAGAGTAAGTATGGGGGAGTTTGATGTGACTAGAAATAGACACATCTATTACGCTTAATTGTCTACGATTTGGTATATTTTGATGGATAAATTGATACATATACTACATAATCATATATTTGTGTAAATATAGGGAAAGGTGAAGAAATCAAGCTAAAATGATGAAAGAAGCAATAAAGTTGAAGAAAAGAGGAAAAAAACCGTAATCCAAGACACATGTTGCTCCTCTCTCCTCAAATTTCTATATGTTCCAGCCATGTTTTGGAAATGTGGTCCATATAAAAGTTGTAGAACTTTGAGTTATATTCGTGTTGACAGTTGACTCGTCGAATTCGGAGTTCGTATGTGAAAGTTATGGCCAAAATACAAAACTCGCCAGAAAAATGGAAAATCAGGCGTAAAGACGCCATTTCTAGGCGTTCTTACGCCAGCGCTACGGGAATTTAGGCGTAGTTACGCCATTTTAGGCGTAATTACACCAATATGATTTTGGAAAGTTAAAATTCTTGATTTCTTTCCTTTCCACATGGATTTTACCCTACTCCATCAGCCTCCATACTTCATATACACGATGTTTACCTCATATTAAGCATAATTTCATACCTTAGAATATTTTTTAGATTTTAGATATTTCTTCTTTGAATTTTTGTGAAGAACGCTTGAAGAACGAGAACGGAATCGACAAGCCGGAATCGTGACTATTCTTAGTAATTTCTTTTCCTTTGTTATTTTAATGTTTTCGAATAATATGTTGTTGATTTTAGATTCAATTATGCTAGGCTAAAACTCTTCGATTTTTGGTTGAAGGGATACCTGCTTTTGGAATTGAACCTTTTATGAAAATTTGGTTTGATTGTTGAATTAGATTTCAATTTCAATTTGTTTCTTAAATTTCGAATTCCATGATTGTTGTGTTTGTGTGTATTAGACCGATCACCTAATATTCAATTGCATAATCGATAGTTTGTTAAGAAACAACTAAGATCAATAATTAACCGGCTGTAGGTGTTGTTGAATTCTTAGGAGAAACGGTTGAGTAATCAATTTTAACGGCTGTAGTTTTCATTGATTAGATTTATCGAACTCATTAGTTTTGAAACTATCTTTGATTTAATCATTAACGGTTGCAGTGGTGATTAGAGATTTGGTAATGGTTGAATTGAATGCTGTTTTCTCTTTGACTACGAATAAGATGAGTAGGAATTGAATTTCCAATCGATAGATAATTGAAAGGATTCAAATGTTTTGATTTGATGATTAAAAGATAATTTTCCAAAAGTGCGGTTACCTGGAAACCAAGAATCGCTTCACTCTCATAAGTTTACTCATCTTAGTAATCTCGTTAATTAGTTTAATTTTAGAATTTGCTTTGTAGTAATCATTCATCCTAAAACCCCCTTGTTACTATTAGCTTTTGGCACAAAATAAATTTACCTTCCCTGTGAGATCGATCCCTACTTCCACTACTACATATTTTTGTCATTAACTGAAGAAGGGTTAATTTGGGCGTACATGATAAACGCTACCAAATTTTGGCGCCGTTGCCGGGGAAGGCAACATTTATTTTGTGTCGATTTGTTTTTTTTTTTATTTTTATCCCGCATTACTACTTTGGTTTGTTAATGAGTACAGGTGGATCGTTCAATCACGAAGATAACTTTCACTACGATCCTGAGATTGAGAGGACGCTACATCAGAGGAGACGAGACGCACGAAGAATTTTAGAACAAGAAGATGAGGAAAGGAACAACATGGCTGCAAATCAAAGCTTGAGGCAGCTGACAAATCCTAACTTGGATCAACAACCGCTCTGCATCAGTTGCCCTGCTCTGGCCAATAACGTAAACTTCGAACTTAAATCTGGTTTAATTCACTTATTGCCAGCTTTTCATGGTCTTGCAGGTGAAAACCCGCATAAGCATTTGATGGAGTTCCACGTGGTGTGCACTACCATGAAGCCGACCGGAATCACTGAGGATCAAATAAAGCTAAGAGCGTTCCCGTTTTCTCTAAAGGACGCTGCAAAAGACTGGCTTTTCTACTTACCATCCGGATCGATCACCACGTGGACTGACTTACAAAGAGTATTCCTAGAAAAGTACTTCCCAGCTTCAAGGGCAACGAATTTGAGGAAAGAGATATATGGTGTGAAGCAGCTCTACGAGGAATCACTACACGAGTACTGGGAGAGATTCAAGAAGTTGTGCGCAAGTTGTCCACAACACCAGATAAGTGAACACCTTCTCATCCAATACTTTATGAAGGTTTACTTTCTTCTGACAGGAACTTAGTGGATGCGGCAAGCGGAGGAACATTTATAGACAAAACAGCGGAGGAAGCTAGAAGGTTGATAGCTAACATGGCGGCCAACTCCCAACAATTCGGATCTGTGCGCCATGTACAACCGCAAAGAAAAGAGGTAAACGTATCAAACTTAGAACAACAACTGATAGACCTCACTTTTCTTGTGCGTGGTATGGCAGGTGGAAATGTCGGAAAGACAAAGCCGTGTGGAATCTGTCTGGCTGCGAACCATTCCACGGACGCATGCCCCTCACTACAAGAGACAACCACGGAGAATGTAAATGCTGCAGGAGGATTCCCAGGTCCCCCACAAAGGAATTATGACCGTCCACCAAACAACTACAATCAAGGGTGGAGGGACCATCCGAACCAAGGCTATGGAAACCCACAGATGCACCAACCTCAACCCTACAGATCGCCATATCAGCGACCTCCACCACCGCCAGTGCACCCTCCTTCTGACAGGTTAGAACATAGCATCCAAATTATTGCTGAAAATAGCTTACAATTTCAACAGGAGACGAGGGCAAGCATCCAGAGTTTGACGACGCTGATGGGACAATTGGCAACTTCAATCAGCAAGATCGAAGCAAGGATTTCAAATGGACTGCCATCACAACCAGAGATGAACCCCCGGGAAAATGTGAGTGCTATCACAGTGAATGTGAATGAAGATGCAGCTGAAGAAAAGGTGGTACTGACACCACCCCAAAAAGAAGAGATGACGGAGACAGAGACAGATGTTGAAGAGCCAATGCAAGGGGAGGAACCACGAGGTAAGTACCACAAACTTTCTGAATATAAAGAACCACCCCCTTTCCCCCAAGCATTGAAGGACAATAGGAAAGGTGCCGGACTCAAAGGCCTCTACGAGATGAGTCCACGCTACAAAGAGCAAGCCCCATTGCATGAAACCGTGAATGAGGATCGAAACAAGGAACACAAGGGGCAGCCCAAGGTCGAGCTCAATGACAATGTTTCGGCGGATAACCAAAGAAGCATCCCCATTAAATGCAAGGACCGATGTATGTTCTTTATCCCATGTGATATTAGAGGTATTAAGATTGAGAAGGCTATGCTCGATTTAGGGTCGTCCATAAATGTCTTGCCTTACTCAATGTACTCTCAACTGAAGATGGGACCTTTAAAAAGAAATAGAGCAGTTATTCACTTAGCTGATAAATCCATGGTCATACCTAAGGGGATAATAGAGGACGTAGTTGTGCATGTAAAGAATTTGGTCTTCACAGCCGATTTCTATGTCTTAGACATGAGAAATGGTGATCCTTCTAGTCTAATTATTTTAGGAAGACCATTCTTGAAATCATCAAATTCAGTAATCAATATGAATAGCGGTTTGATAACCATGGAGTCTAATGGTGAAATTGAAAAATTCAACATGTATGAACCCATTAAACCTCTTGAGCATTCTAGTTACGCTATTGATGTACATGATAATTATGATTCTGATTTTGATAATGATGAGTTGTGGGAAATGGGAAAGGCTACTGATGGCCTTGACGAGAAGAGAGGTATGGATCCTCCTCCTGTGCATACTGTTCATACTATTGCTACTTTATCTACTCATGATACTGCTGATCCTCTTATTTCTCAATTGTAGGATCGTACCATTGGAAAGAAGCATCCTCCGGATCGACCATGTCAATCACGTGCCGAAGGAGTAAGGACTGAGGACGACCACTCAAAGGGCAACAGGCCGAAATACCGAGGAGTGAAGAAGATATTGAGGTGGTTAAGGAAGGATAGAGCAACACTGCATCAATCACCTTGATAGAGGACTGGCGTCGGACCACCGACGTTAAACAGAGGCGCTGCTTGGTAGGCAACCCAAGGGGAGTTAGTTTCCCTTTTACCCTTTTATTTTATTGCTTTTTAGTTTAAACTTTTCTCTTTTCTTATATTTTTGCCTTACATTGGGGACAATGTAAGATTTAAGTATGGGGGAGGGATTAGTAGTGTGTTATTGTTTTTCCTATTTCAAAAATACAAAAAAATCGAAAAATTTAAAATTTTGAGCTCATAGTTAGTAATGAACACATGCTTAGAATCACTAGCCCATGATGAAACCTAATTGATGGCATGCATGCTTTGAACATAGGTGAATTGTTAACCTTGGAACACTTTGAACTCTAATGCAAAGTGTACTTTAACTTAGTAAGTTGAATATTTTGTGCACATTATTGTCATGGCTTGTGAAGTGTGCATAGCTTAGTGAAGATTGTGTAAACTTTGTGATAGTCTTAAGAAGTCTCTAATACATGCTAGAACTTAACTACATGCTCTTTGAGGCGTATGTCTAGACTACTTGCAAACATGAAAGTGATATAGGCAATATTTGATGCGTTTGAGCCTTTCAAACCTACCATGTAAACAAAATCATTCTCTAGTACCTATTTTGAGCTTTAAATGTAAAAGAATGGTAGTATGCTAAGCATACTAAAGACCCCCATTCAACATTTCTTACTAGCTTATCATCCTACCCTTTAAGCCTAAATGTGATTTTAATCCATACCTTTTAAGGGAGTATGATGTATTTCATTCAAATGCACTTGGAAATCATTGAAGTATATTTGTGAGCTTAATTGTCAAAAGAATGGAATGCATGAAAGAAAAAGGGATGCCTTGAAAAAAGTAGATAAAAATATGACTCCAAGGGGAGCCAAGGCACAAAAGAAGAAAAGTGTTGAAATAAACCTTGTGAAAAAGAACGAAGTTGAAAAAGTCATACAAGAAGAGAAGTTTTAGTGTGCATTTCATCATACTCTCTTGTTTGAATATCCTTACCTTTTCTTTCATAAGCCAATACCTAGGCCAAGCTATAAGCTAATAAAGACCTACTTGATTTATGTTTGCAAAGTAGCTAAGATAGTGGAGAAGAGTGTGCAAGTGAGCTTATACTTGTGTTAGTGTATGACTTGAACTATTATGGCTTTGCATATTTTGAATCTATAATTTGTACACAACACTTGTTTATGACCACACACACACGTTCACTACTTCATTGGGTACGAAATGTTTAGGGATTGAACTTGTTCCACTGTTAACTTTTCACCGCCGTTCATTATTATGCATGTTAAAATTGTTGAGGCAGTAAAGTGAGGACAAGTTGCTTTGTTATGAACCTATGAGCCAACCAAAAATATTGTAGTTTTGCTTGTTTACTCGAGGTCGAGTAAAGAGTAAGTATGGGGGAGTTTGATGTGACTAGAAATAGACATATCTATTGCGCTTAATTATCTACGATTTGGTATATTTTGCTGGATAAATTGATACATATGCTACCTAATCGTATATTTGTGTAAATGTAGGGAAATGTGAAGAAATCAAGCTAAAATGATGAAGAATGACTTAAGTTGAAGAAAAGAGGAAAAAACCGGAATCCAAGACACATGTTTCTCCTTTCTCCTCATATTTCTATATGTTCGAGCCATGTTTTGGAAATGTGGTCCATATAAAAGTTGTAGAACTTTGAGTTATCTTCGTGTGGGCAGCTGATTCATCAAATTCGGAGTTCGTACGAGAAAGTTACGGCTAAAATACAAAACTCGCCAGAAAAATGGAAAATCAGGCGTAAAGACGCCATTTCAGGCGTACCTACGCCAGTGCTACGGGAATTTATGCGTAGTTACGCCATTTTAGGCGTAATTACGCCAATTGGATTTTGGAAAGTGAAAATTCTTGATTTCTTTCCTTCCCACATGGATTCTAACCTACTCCATCAGCCTCCCTATACATATATGGACGAAAATCAGACCTTTTAACCATCTAGATAGTTAGGGTAGAATAATTTTAGACTAGTTTTATATTTTCTTTTCAATTTTGTTGAAGAACGTCTACGAAGATCGACGCGAAGGCGGGATTGACACCTCGACGAGCGGAGATCGGATTAGTTTTCTTTCCCTTGTTTTTAGTTATAGTTTGTTTTAATTATGTGTAGCTAGTCTTAATTCTTGGTTGAGGAAGACAAAACCTTGGATTTATTTATCTTGGGGAGATTCATACGCTTTTGTTTATCGATTTATTGAATTCATTGTTTTTCTGATTTTGTTGATATGATTGGTGTTTGTTTATTGGATTGACAACCTAATAACTTGCATGTAATCTAATGTTAAATTTGATAATTGTTTGATTAATCAAATTTACGAAGCAATTAAGATTGATAATTGCCTGCTGTTGGTGTTATTAAATTCTTAGGGAAAATAATTGACTAAATTTATATGAACCGCTTGTGTTTATATGATTTAGATTCATCGCTCACTAGTTTTGAATGGTGTCATGATTTTAATCTTGAATATGCATTTAGAGATTGATTGATTGATGAAAGTTAAATTAGGACGCTTGGACTAATTGACTATGAATAAGGTGACGGAGGAATTAGATTTTCAATTGATGAATATTCAAGTAAAATTGAGTCTTTTGTGAATCGATGAAATAGATGATAATATCCAAGGTAGAGTCGACTGATACCAAGAATCGCTTTCATTAGTTTAATCTTTAGTTTTAATTTTAATTAGTATAATTCAACTTCACAACCCCATCTTTTATTGTTTTGACTTTGATTCTCATTAACACAAAGATTCACACCTCCTCGTGGGATCGATCCCTACTCACGCTACTACATTATTGTTATCAATCTTGAGGATTGAGTGGGGTTAATTTGGGCGTACACGATAAACGCTACCAAATTTTGGCGCCGTTGCCGGGGAGGCGTTGTATATTTTTGTGTTAATATTTTCTGTTTTGTTTCTTTCTCTTTCTTTCCCCCCACCGCTACTCTTGTTTGTTCGTTCTTACAGGTTGATTTCTTAACAATCAGATCTTATCATGGAGGACTATAGGCGACTAGACGAATTGGAGTATCTTGTGCACCAACTTGGCGTAGGGAGTGGACAAAGTGCATACAACTCAAGTTGGAGTGATCATCCCAATCTCAACTATGACAATCAATGGATGAGCCCACCTCCACCTTACATGCAGTCCTATCTACCGCCATACATACCGCAATATTCGCCATGGCCGCAACAACATCAATACCATACCCCTGGTGAGTCTTTAGAGGATCTTGTTTCAACACTTAATGATAGTACTTTGCAATTTCAACAGGAATTCAGGGCTAGCACTCAGAATTTGGGTAACCAAATGGAGCAACTAATAAGATCGGCCGATCGGATAGCAGCACAAAAGGAGACCATGATTGCATTCGAATCATGGAGTGATGAAGAAGAGGAGACTATGGAGAAGGTGGTACTGATGCCACCCGATCTAGAAGAGGAGACACATGTGCCAATAGAAGAAAAGGAGCGTGTACATCCTACAACTCCGCAAGGTATGTTTCCCACTAAGAGCTATGTTGAATACTTAGATGAATCATGTGTTGTGACAGAGAGTCGGCGGAAGAGTATTGTGATGAACTGGATCCTTGGGACTATTTTTTCGAAGACAACATGGACTGCCATCACAACCAGAGATGAGGGCAAGCATCCAGAGCTTGACGACGCAGATGGGACAATTGGCAACTTCAATCAGCAAGATCGAAGCAAGGATTTCAAATGGACTGCCATCACAACCAGAGATGAACCCCCGGGAAAATGTGAGTGCTATCACAGTGAATGTGAATGAAGATGCAGCTGAAGAAAAGGTGGTACTGACACCACCCCAAAAAGAAGAGATGACGGAGACAGAGACAGATGTTGAAGAGCCAATGCAAGGGGAGGAACCACGAGGTAAGTACCACAAACTTTCTGAATATAAAGAACCACCCCTTTCCCCCAAGCATTGAAGGACAATAGGAAAGGTGCCGGACTCAAAGGCCTCTACGAGATGAGTCCACGCTGCAAAGAGCAAGCCCCATTGCATGAGACCATGAAGAAGAAACCGCAACATGCTAACCCCTTAAAGGAGACCGTGAAAGAGGATCAAAGCAAGGAACACAAAGGGCAGCCCAAGGTCGAGCTCAATGACAATGTTTCGGTGGACAACCAAAGAAGCATCCCCAATAAATGCAAGGACCCAGGTATGTTCTTTATCCCATGTGAGATTAGTGCTATTAGGATTGAGAAGGCTATGCTCGATTTAGGGTCGTCCATAAATGTCTTGCCTTACTCAATGTACTCTCAACTGAAGATGGGACCTTTAAAAAGAAATAGAGCAGTTATTCACTTAGCTGATAAATCCATGGTCATACCTAAGGGGATAATAGAGGACGTAGTTGTGCATGTAAAGAATTTGGTCTTCACAGCCGATTTCTATGTCTTAGACATGAGAAATGGTGATCCTTCTAGTCTAATTATTTTAGGAAGACCATTCTTGAAATCATCAAATTCAGTAATCAATATGAATAGCGGTTTGATAACCATGGAGTCTAATGGTGAAATTGAAAAATTCAACATGTATGAACCCATTAAACCTCTTGAGCATTCTAGTTACGCTATTGATGTACATGATGATTATGATTCTGATTTTGATAATGATGAGTTGTGGGAAATGGGAAAGGCTACTGATGGCCTTGACGAGAAGAGAGGTATGGATCCTCCTCCTGTGCATACTGTTCATACTATTGCTGCTTTATCTACTCATGATACTGCTGATCCTCTTATTTCTCAATTGCAGGATCGTACCATTGGAAAGAAGCATCCTCCGGATCGACCATGTCAATCACGTGCCGAAGGAGTAAGGACTGAGGACGACCACTCAAAGGGCAACAGGCCGAAATACCGAGGAGTGAAGAAGATATTGAGGTGGTTAAGGAAGGATAGAGCAACACTGCATCAACCACCTTGATAGAGGACTGGCGTCGGGCCACCGACGTTAAACAGAGGCGCTGCTTGGGAGGCAACCCAAGGGGAGTTAGTTTCCCTTTTACCCTTTTATTTTTATTGCTTTTTAGTTCAAACTTTTCTCTTTTCTTATATTTTTGCCTTACATTGGGGACAATGTAAGATTTAAGTATGGGGGAGGGATTAGTGGTGTGTTATTGCTTTTATCATACAAAAATACAAAAAAAATCGAAAAATTTGAAAATTTTGAGCTCATAGTTAGTAATGAACACATGCTTAGAATCACTAGCCCATGATAAAACCTAATTGATATCATGCATGCTTTTGAACATAGGTAAATTGTTAACTTTGGAACACTTTGAACTCTAATGCAAAGTGTACTTTAACTTAGTAAGTTGAATATTTTGAGCACATTATTGTCATGGCTTGTGAAGTGTGCATAGCTTAGTGAAGATTGTGTGAACTTTGTAATAGTCTTAAGAAGTCTCTAATACATGCTAGAACTTAACTACATGCTTTTTGAGGCGTATGTCTAGACTACTTGCAAACATGAAAGTGATATAGGCGATCTTTGATGCGTTTGTGCCTTTCAAGCCTACCATGTAAACAAAATCATTCTCTAGTACCTATTTTGAGCCTTAAATGTAAAAGAATGGTAGTATGCTAAGCATACTAAAGACCCCCATTCAACATTTCTTGACTAGCATATCATCCTACCCTTTTAGCCTAAATATGCTTTTAATCCATACCTTTTAAGGGAGTATGATGTATTTCATTCAAATGCACTAGGAAATTCATTGAATTATATTTGTGAACGTTATTGTCAAAAGAATGGAATGCATGAAAGAAAAAGGGATGCCTTGAAAAAAGTAGATAAAAATATGACTCCAAGGGGAGCCAAGGCACAAAAGAAGAAAAGTGTTGAAATAAACCTTGTGAAAAAGAACGAAGTTGAAAAATTCATACAAGAAGAGAAGCTTTTAGTGTGCATTTCATCATACTCTCTTGTTTGAATATCCTTACCCTTTCTTTCATAAGCCAATACCTAGGCCAAGCTACAAGCTAATAAAGACCTACTTGATTTATGTTTGCAAAGTAGCTAAGATAGTGGAGAAGAGTGTGCAAGTGAGCTTATACTTGTGTTAGTGTATGACTTGAACTATTATGGCTTTGCATATTTTGAATCTATAATTTGTACACAACACTTGTTTATGACCACACACACACGTTCACTACTTCGTTGGGTACGAAATGTTTAGGGATTGAACTTGTTCCACTGTTAACTTTTCACCGCCGTTCATTATTATGCATGTTAAAATTGTTGAGGCATTAAAGTGAGGACAAGTTGCTTTGTTATGAACCTATGAGCCAACCAAAATATTGTAGTTTTGCTTGTTTACTCGAGGTCGAGTAAAGAGTAGTATGGGGGAGTTTGATGTGACTAGAAATAGACACATCTATTACGCTTAATTGTCTACGATTTGGTATATTTTGATGGATAAATTGATACATATACTACCTAATCATATATTTGTGTAAATGTAGGGAAAGGTGAAGAAATCAAGCTAAAATGATGAAAGAAGTAATAAAGTTGAAGAAAAGAGGAAAAAACCGGAATCCAAGACACATGTTGCTCCTTTCTCCTCAAATTTCTATATGTTCCAGCCATGTTTTCGAAATGTGGTCCATATAAAAGTTGTAGAAATTTGAGTTATCTTCGCGTGGACAGCTGACTCGTCAAATTCGGAGTTCGTATGTGAAAGTTATGGCCAAAATACAAAACTCGCCAGAAAAATGGAAAATCAGGCGTAAAGACGCCATTTCTAGGCGTACCTACGCCAGTGCTACGGGAATTTAGGCGTAGTTACGCCATTTTAGGCGTAATTACGCCAATATGATTTTGGAAAGTTAAAATTCTTGATTTCTTTCCTTTCCACATGGATTTTACCCTACTTCATCAGCCTCCATACTTCATATACACGATTTTTACCTCATATTAAGCATAATTTCATACCTTAGAATATTTTTTAGATTTAGATATTTGTTCTTTGAATTTTTGTGAAGAACGCTTGAAGAACGAGAACGGAATCGACAAGACGGAATCGTGACTATTCTTAGTAAATTCTTTTCCTTTGTTATTTTAATGTTTTCGAATAATATGTTGTTAATTCCGGCTTGTCGATTCCGTTCTCGTTCTTCAAGCGTTTTTCACAAAAATTCAAAGAAGAAATATCTAAAATCTAAAAAATATTCTAAGGTATGAAATTATGCTTAATATGAGGTAAAAATCGTGTATATGAAGTATGGAGGCTGATGGAGTAGGGTAAAATCCATGTGGAAAGGAAAGAAATCAAGAATTTTAACTTTCCAAAATCATATTGGCGTAATTACGCCTAAATTCCGTAGCACTGGCGTAGGTACGCCTAAAATGGCGTCTTTACGCCTGATTTTCCATTTTTTCTGGCGAGTTTTGTATTTTGGCCATAACTTTCACATACGAACTCCGAATTCGACGAGTAAGCTGTCCACGCGAAGATAACTCAAAGTTCTACAACTTTTATATGGACCACATTTCCAAAACATGGCTGGAACATATAGAAATTGGAGGAGAAAGGAGCAACATGTGTCTTGGATTACGGTTTTTTCCTCTTTTCTTCAGTTTATTGCTTCTTTCCATCATTTAGCTTGATTTCTTCACCTTTCCCTACATTTACACAAATATATGATTAGGTAGTATATGTATCAATTTATCCATCAAAATATACCAAATCGTAGACAATTAAGCGAAATAGATGTGTCTATTTCTTGTCACATCAAATCCCCCATACTTACTCTTTACTCGACCTCGAGTAAACAAGCAAAACTACAATTTTTTGGTTGGCCTCATAGGTTCATAACAAAGCAACTTGTCCTCACTTTACTGCCTCAACAATTTTAACATGCATAATAATGAACGGCGGTGAAAAGTTAACAGTGGAACAAGTTCAATCCCTATACATTTCATACTCAACAAAATAGTGAACGTGTGTGTGTGGTCATAAACAAGTGTTGTGTACAAATTATAGTTCCAAATATGTAAATCCACAATAGTTCAAGTCATACACTAACACAAGTATAAGCTCACTTGCCACACTCTTCTCCACTATCTTAGCTACTTTGCAACATAAATCAAGTAAGTCTTTATTAGTTTGTAGCTTGGCCTAGATATTGGCTTATGAAAGAAAGGATAAAGATATATCAAACAAGAGAGTATGATGAAATGCACACTAAACTTCTCTTCTTGTATGAATTTTTCAACTTCGTTCTTTTTCACAAGGTTTATTTCAACACTTTTCTTCTTTTGTGCCTTGGCTCCCCTTGGAGTCATATTTTTATCTATTTTTTTCAAGGCATCCCTTTTTCTTTCATGCATTCCATTCTTTTGACAATTAAGCTCACAAATATACTTCAATGATTTCCAAGTGCATTTGAATGAAATACATCATACTCCCTTAAAAGGTATGGATTAAAATCACATTTAGGCTTTAAAGGGTAGGATGATAAGCTAGTCAATAAATGTTGAATGGGGGGTCTTAGTATGCTTAGCATACTACCATTCTTTTACATTTAAAGCTCAAAATAGGTACTAGAGAATGATATTGTTTACATGGTAGGCTTGAAAGGCTCAAACGCATCAAGATTGCCTATATCAACTTTCATGTTTGGCAAGTAGTCTAGACATACGCCTCAAAGAGCATGTAGTTAAGTTCTAGCATGTATTAGAGATTTCTTAAGACTATCACAAAGTTTACACAATCTTCACTAAGCTATGCACACTTCACAAGCCATGACAATAATGTGCTCAAAATATTCAATTACTAAGTTAAGTACACTTTGCATTAGAGTTCAAAGTGTTCCAAGGTTAACAAATTCACCTTGTTCAAAGCATGCATGCCATCAATTAGGTTTCATCATGGGCTAGTGATTCTAAGCATGTGTTCATTACTAACTATGAGCTAAAATTTTAAATTTTCGATTTTTTTTTATTTTTGAAATAGAAAAAAACAATTACAACACACTACTAATCCCTCCCCCATACTTAAATCTTACATTGTCCCCAATGTAAGGCAAAAATATAAGAAAAGAGAAAAGTTTAAACTAAAAAAGCAATAAAAAATAAAAGGGTAAAGGGAAAACTAACTCCCCTTGGGTTGCCTCCCACGCAAGCCTCTGTTTAACGTCGGTGGCCCGACGCCAGTCCTCTATCAAGGTGGGGGATGCGATGTCGCTCTATCCTTCTTCTTCCACCTCAATATCTTCTTAAGTCTCTTGAACCTTTGCGTTTGTTTGCCTTTGAGTGGTCGGCTCAGTCCTTAATCCTTCGGCA